>ML098897.1:0-75534 GCA_003697995.1 Taxidea taxus jeffersonii
GGGGGGGAAATATAGTATCTTAGCAGGGCATATGACTACCTCCAGATATAATCAGGGTCCAATAACAGGGAAGAGGAGAATGAATGTGTGTTATGTTGGCAATTTCTGGCTCAATGATCAGATACAAGATTCACATATCCACAACATGAAAACAAAAACATGCTTGTTAGAAGAGTGACCCTTCTTGATACTAAGGCAAAAAGACAGTGATCTCAGCAAGTCTCAGGAAAGTCACATGGTGTGATAGAAGGAGCAATGTGTTCAGCCAATTCCCTGCAAGGAATCCAAAACACATTGTAGAGTACTTGAAATGTTTTTTTTTTTTTTTTTTTTTTTTTTTTTTTTTTTTTAGTGTAGGCTAGAGGGATCACACACAGGGTAGTAGACACACCATGGGAGAGGTGAAGCAAGAACCCTATAGTCATGGCTCAGGTTTTATTAAAGTGTGCTGAAAAAAAAATAAGCAGTAAACCTTGACCAAGGTTAAATGTACCTATCCCATCTGAGCTACAAGTGTATTCAGAGTCCTGAGTAGTAAAGTATAATGGAGCCATCTTGGTCAGTATGAACATTAATTTTGGTGGCTCCAAATAATGTCACCATCTGATCCTGCTTTGATATTCAAATTAATACTTCCTAGAGCTGTCATAATTTTTACATACTGATTTTGACAAGACAGATCTCTGCGCCTTGCAGTTTGTGACCTGAAAACGTTATTATCAAATCCTGGATGGGTGTCATTTTTATTTGTCTCTCATCCTTGAAACACTTTCTGTTTTTTTGGTTCCTCCCTCAGTGGATCAACATGAGGGACATGGGAATGTTCTTGGGATTGTCTTAGGTGAGTTTGGGTGCTTTCAGGGGGCATCACTATAACTCTTAATGAAGATACCAGAATTTCAATGGGCATTGAACCAATATGTATCTCATTGCCTTTGAGTGTGGAGACACCCTGACTCAGGGACTCCAGGATTGTTTCCTTGTACATCTTTCAGAGTGGAGGCCAAAGTTGAAAAAGGAAGTGCTCCCTCTACAAAAGAACCCTTGTGCTTGTGGGTTCACACATGTAGTAAGGGAATTTAATGAGGATCCAAAGGTTCACGTCCTTGTTGAAAACCATCAACTATTTTTTTTTTAATTTTCCTGATAGTATTGATAATGTTGACAGGGACAGTTATCCACAGTATTTTCAATGCTTTTGTGAGTTGGAATTCCCTACTCAATCTTTTCTTCTGTCATTTATTATCTATATTGCAAGCACTTTTTTTCATTTTTCAATGGTTCATTTATTTATTTGAGTGATAAGTGTGGGGAGGGGCAGAGGGAGAGGAAGTGAGAGTCTTATGCAGACTCTGCACTGAGGGCCAATCCTGATGCAGGGCTCACTCTGCCAACCCTGAAATCATGACCTGAGCCAAAACCAAGAGTGGAACACTTAACTACCCAGGCACCCAGAGAGCACTTTTTGAAGTGCATGTGCAAAAAATGTATGTGTACTGAGTTCTGAATCCTTACCTTAAAACCCAAAACTGCCCAAAAAAAACATCAGCCTAAAATTTGGTGCTTATGTTAATTTTAAAATTGATACATAAAGAAATTCTACTCAAAGATATTAGAAAGAAGGAAGAATGGCAGACTTTCTCATGACATAGAATAGAATGTCACAAAAGGGCCTTGCAAAATGATATAATCTGGTCACATAAGAAATCAAATCATTGTAAGTGCTATAGATATTTGCATTGAAAAACTAAATATAAGATTCCTGAACATTGCTTTGAGCAGTTAATAAAAATAGATGAAAATTATAGACTCCAACAGATGGCATAAAAAATGCCCTCGTTATTTACTTCCTTTATTTGCCTAGATATGAAGTAAGGAAGTTCGAGGGAGGGTGTAGTGAAAAATAAAATTCAGAGATAAAAGTTGAAGGACAGAAAGCCATAGATATTCTAGATGAGCTCTCCTCAGTCATGAATGAGCAGGGGATGCCCCTGTGGTCTTAACACAATGTAGATTCTGATTCAGCAACTCTGAATGTGGCCTGAGACTCTGCCTCTGGGCAGTGTTGCTCCTGCTGATCCATGGACCACGCTCTGAGTAGCCAGACTATAAGGGGCACAACTGCTTTGGAAGTAGGACTACATATTCAGATGACAGTGATAGCAGAGGGAAAGATGAAAACATTTCAAATTCCCCAACCATGGCAATTATAACAGGGTAGTACTTTACTAATCCATTCACCAGAAATGAAAGACAATATAATTTCTGTGCTGTCAATGAGATGGCCATGAGACGCTGATTTTTTTTTTCTTTCTTCCTTGCTAGTTATTTCATCTGCACAAAATCAAGAAATCAAACATATGACTCAGAATTTCTTCTCTTGTGATTTTGAGCGAAGTCAGTGGTTCAGTTCCTGTCCCTATGTTTGGTCACCTTCACTGGGAACCTGCTCATCATCCTGGCCATATGTTCAGACTCCCACCTTTAGACACCCATGAACTTCTTCCTGTCTTCTGTTGACACCTGTTTTGCCTCCACCACCATCCCCAAGATGCTGCTGAACTTCCAGACTCAGAGTAAAATCGTAACATATGAAGTATGCCTTAGCCAGGTAATTTTTTTTCATTGTATTTGGATGCCTGGACAGTTTACTCCTGACTGTGAGGGCCTATGATCACTTGGTGGCCATCTGTTACCTCCTGCACTACTCAGTTATCATGAACCCTCAGTTATGTGGGCTGCTGGCCTTGGGGTCCTGGTACTCAGTGTCATGGGCTCCCTGCTCAAGACCTTGACACTTTTGAGGCTGTCCTTCTCCACAAACATGGAAATGCCACACATTTTTGTGATCTTCTTGATATCCTGAAGCTTCCCTGTATGTTATGACACCTTTATCAATAACATAATGCTGTATTCTGAAACTGGTCTTCTGCCTGTGGTTCCTTTCTGTGGAATATTTTTATCTTACTATCAAATTCTTTCCACCATACTCAGCATTCCTCAGCTGCAGGCAATTGCAATGTGTGTACTTCTACATATGTGTCTCACCTCTGGGTGGTCTCCTTGTTCTGTGGCACTGGCCTTGGGGTTGACCTCAGTTCTTCAGCAACTTCATCATCCAGGATGAGTCTGGTGCCTTTGGTTATGTACACCATTATCAACTCCATGCCTAACCCCTTCATCTACATCTTGAGGAAGAAGGACATGAAAGAGGCCCAGCGTAAGCACCTCAACAAAGTGGTGCCTCTCAGTCTCAGAATCATTATAGGACTCCCATGAGTAGCTGGATACACAATATGGAGGCCCTGAGATCCTGGCTTCCTTCATCCAATATTTTTATTTTTCTCCAGGTGCATATATTTTAAAACAGTTCTCTTCTCGGGTCGATCTAACATTCTCTGTTTTCTTTCAGGATATATCTTGGATTCCTCTTTCTACTTTATTAGCAGTCTTTTTACTTGGTGTGAATACAACCTTGTCTTTTCTCTATAATCTTCAGTAATGTTTTGGATTTCCTAAAAAAATAAGTAAAACCTCATGTAATTAATATCTAGCCTCAAAGTGATGGGCTAGGTGCCTATTTTGGAACTTGCTTGAAAACTCATTTCCAAGGATGTTTTCTTGGCTCATGTGAATAAAATCAACTCAGCGATCTGACTCCTCCTTTTTCTGATCTGATTCACTTTTCGTTCAGTCACATCAACTTTATTAAATTTTTCTGCTTGTCCACAATATAGATTCCTTGGATTTCAGAACTCTTACCTATCTTTGAAACTGCAGTGCCTAGGACAGTTCTCAGGATGGTGCTTATACTCAGTGAATATTTGTTGAGTGAAAAATAGTTGGGCAGGTGGTTAAATACAGTCAGGACCATGATAAAATGTATTGTTTGATGAAAACTTCTGAGCTACAGAAGAAAGTTGGTCTTTTGTTTGTTTATTTGTTTGCTTTTAGTTGTCTCAAATCCCAGCATGGAGCCGAAGTCAGAACTTGAATTCACAATCTTGAGATCAAGACCTGAGCTGAGATCAAGAGTTCATGTGCTTAACAAGTAGGCCACCCAGGCACCCCAAGAAGTTTGGTTATTGATATGGGTCTTGACAAAAAATAATGATAGTAGTCTACCAGCACTGTTTAAGTGCTTATCTTGTGTAAGTTTCCAGTAACATTTGTGTGATTTGAATCATTCCCAGTTTATTATTGAGGAGGTGAAGTTTATTGTGTCCAGCTGACTCATTCAAGGTCAAGGCCGTGGTGTAAAGGCTCACCCCTTCTGAGATCTGTGGAGTACTGCCTGATTCAGATGGTCTCTCAGCCATCACATTATATTGCCACTAGCCAGATCTTATTGTAATAACATTATAACTCCTAACACATAAATGTACACTTCTAGAAGTCAGCTTGCCAGCTAAGAAATGTTCTGTCTCTGGGGGGTTGTAGTCTTAGAAATAAATCTAATCTTACACTGCAATTTATTAAGGTTTTCTTAATATTATAATTTCAATTCATTTGATTGTTACAAAGTTTAGTACATTTTTTCATTTATATATTTGTTCCCATGTATTCTTCTTATATTTTTGGTTTGCATCACTAGATCCTTTATCATCTTAAGTATTTTTGTTCACTTTTCCTTAAAATAACTTTTTACATATCTACAATTTATATTTTGCAATATCCAATATATTCTAGACATTTTCCTAGTTTTACACTTATTTTTAAATTTCTTTATTCTTGGACCTATAGGTACACAAGCTGAAATCCATCAATTATCGCTTTCAGTTCTTTTATTTCCATCTGGTTTATGTTCAGAGGAATAATCTAGTCTGTCTTCTAGAAATTCATGCTATTATATATTTTTTCTATAAGTTCATTTTAGTCATTTAATTTTCATACAAGTTCACTTGCCTTATGCCAACAAGAGGTTGGCACTGATAGAAATTTAATGTTATTTTGCTTCTATCTAAGAACCAATTGTCCAGTACCATTTATTTCCAAAGTCTTGCTTTTATAATTGGTTTTGATTCCACTTTAATAGCACCTTTTTTCTTTTATAAGATATGTGTTTTCTTATTTTCCTGCCTTGACACCAACTTAGGCATAAGCCATTTTCACAATGTTTTGATAAATGGAAGATTATTACACATTTTATTCATGAACAGAGGCTATGTTACTTTCCTAGTATGTGTTCTCTGCTTTTTCTAGTGACAGAACACTGATTTGAGAGGGGTGACAATATACTCACATTAAAACATTATCAAAACAGTGTAATCATGTGCTTTGGCTTACTATTGTTGTGGTACCCAGTGGTTGCAGACTTAATGGCTTAAAATGAGCACAAAGATATTAGCTTACAGTTCTGCAGATCAGAAGACCAAAATGTGTCTCCATGGAATATAAGTTAGCTTGTCTGCAGGGCTGCATTTCTTTGTAAAGACTCTAAGGGGTAATCCACTTTCTTGCTTCTCCAGCTTTTAGAAACTGCCAGTATCTCTGGTCCAATGGCCCCACCCTCAGTCTTCAATCTATGCTGTGGCTGGCTGAATCTTTTCCATGTCTCATCACTCAGACTCTTATTGCTGCCTCCTTTTTCCATTCACCAATCCTTGTGATGACACTGGCTTTATCCAAATAACCCAAGATATACTCTATTTTAATGTCATGTGGTTAACAATACTAATTTATTTGATAACTATAATTACTTTTCTCTTATAACATAATATTTTCACATCTGAGGATGGGGATGCAGACATTTTTGGAAGGCTTCATTCTGCTGAACATACCATGTGACCCAAATTTGCCCAAAGTTACGTGAGCTGAAATCTGTTAGTGGAGCATCTAGGAAAACATGTATTTTCCTAATAAAAAAAAAAAAAAAAAGAAATGCATCCTCAAAATGGTGAAATAGGAGTTTTCTCACATCTTTTCTCCAAGGGCACCTCTTTTGAAAACAACTCATGGTTGAGAGTGGCTTTGTGGAAGTCCAGGCATCTGATGAAGAAACTCCAGCCCAAATTGGAGCAAAATGCAAACAGCATTGACCACACTGAAGAAAGTCAGAGGAACAATTACACTTTACCTATATACCCTCAATCCCAAGGCTGCACACTCAGTGCCACAGGAGACCTTTTCAGCCAGGGACTTCCCCTGTGGATGAATTTTGAGTGTGTAAGTAAGTGCTTGGCTTCCCCAGTTGTGTAGGATGCTGTCAGTGACACTCACTTCCTTCCCAAAACACTCAGAAAACTGTCCCAGAGGCAGAGGAATCCTGGACTCACTTCTGTCCCAAGAGACCTTTTTTGGTCTCACATGAGCTTAGAAAATGTGAAACTTAAATGGTCATGGTAGTTCCCATGGATGGAGCACTTGTTCTGTGCCACAGAATTTCCTGAGAGCTCTAAAATATTACTAACTTCTCAGACCAAATCCTTAGATAGAATTTCTCCAGTTTGTAGGAAAGGGAACAAAGAATTGGCAGGGTAATTTCCTTTCCTGAGAGAAAAGGGACACATGTAAACTTGTTTGACCACCTACAGTCAGATCTGGTGGGTAGGGGGCTTCTGGGGGAAAGACAGGCCTGACTCTGACACTGGATCACAGCCTTAACACACAAATGTGTCTAAAGACCAAGATAGGCAACATCACCAACAGGGAGCTTGTTACAGATGTAGAATCTCTGGGCCTAGACATGCCAAATTAGTAGTAGCACTTCTTAAGCTATGGCAGTCAAAAATTTCTCCAGACATTTTCTAGTGTCTTCTGGAGGAAAAATCATCCTTTGTTGAGAGCCATTGGACTATCTTGTTGCATTCCAATAATGACCCAGTTCATAATTCTGGGTTGGACACTCAATGCTTCCAAGTCACATTTCTACAGATGTGGAATGAGGCTCATAATTTTATGGTCCTCATAGAAAGATTTTCATACAAAATAAATGAGATAATCTACATAGGATTCTAAGTTCAGTCCATGGTGCATTAAAGGTCTAAATACATCTCTTATAATTAGCAAATGGTTTCTAAGTTAAAGACTAAATGCCAAATTTTTACCTGTATTAAAAATACTAAACTCCTCTGAATTGGAAGAAATCAGAAAGGGAGAAAAACCATATGAAACTATTGACTCCAGGAAACAAACTGAGAGTTGTGGAAAGGGAGGTGCTTGGGGAGATAGGGTAACTGGGTGATGGGCATTAAAGAGGTCATGTAATATGATGAGCACTGGCTGTTATACTCAGCTAATGAATCATTGAACATTATATCAAAAATTAATGATGTACTACAACTTGGCTAATTGATTTTAAATAAATAAATAACAAATAATTTAATAAACACTAAACTCTTAATTTCTTTCTCAAAAGAATTATGAATCCAAGGATTGTCAAACCCATGGTTTTATAGCAAAGGAAGAAAAAAAACCACCTTTTTGCTTGTTGAAGAAGGACGAGCACAGCTATCAGGAGCTGTGTTCCCAGCACATATCAATGGTTTGGAGTCCCAACAGCTATGGTCAAGACAGGTTCCTCAGCCTTAAATTTTGGAAAAACGATTCACTCAGGGCTGTGGACAGTTTCAGTGTTAGAGCTCTGGAAGCCAGGCAAGTTTAGGGAGGAGTAATAAACATTGGATGCACCTGATTCTAACCTTGTCCCTTTTGAATAGAGAATCTATAGGGAAAAACTCCATTCTGCCCAGGTAAGTTCCCATGGGAGATGTGCTCAAGGGTTGAAGTAAGAATGGGAAAAGTGTGTAATGAACATGGATAGGGAAGAGATACAGCAAACATAAGGAGCTGTAGTATCTCCTCTGCTGAAGCCCCTGATAATGTTCAACCTTGAGCTGAAGGAGCCTTAGTTTCTGCATTTGGATTCCTAAGTCTGCTGGGGGTACCCATGGTTCACTCCTTCCTGCTGTCCTTTCTGGAAACAAAGCTCCAGTCTATATCATCAATCATCCAGGAGGGAATTCAGGCCTCCACATGGAGACCTTCCTCTCAGAGACCCCATCCTGGTGAGTCTCAGAACTCAGCAGGTATTTCAGGAAATGCCTGAAATACCATTCTCAGAGAGAATGGAAGCAGAGAACTTTTACCTGAGGTCACCTGAGAGCCTAACCAGCCTAGTCAGAAGTGATCATTGTGTTTGTTGGCATGGTAAACTCATTCATTTCTAGTCGATTTGTTTAATGTGTTAAGCAAAAGAAATGTCTGTGAACTTGGCAATACACGGATTACAGTAGATCACTAAGTGGTAGGAATAAAAGTCCAGTTGGGTGAGACTAAAGAAGGAATGGGAGGTACTCTCTTTAGGAAAATGTGAACATATCCAAGGAGATTTGAAGTAGGGGAGAATATGAACATAGACTATTGAGATGAAGGTAGGTGGAGAGCCGTGAGGACATTTACAAAATATTTTTACTGAGTGCCTGGGTGGCTCAGTCAGTAAGCATCCAACTCTTGGTTTCAGTTCAGATCATGATCTCAGGCTCCAGGGATTGAGTCCTGTACCAGGTCTCTGCTCAGTGAGGGGTTTATCTGGGATTTTCTTTTTACATTTACCTATACTCCTCCCTCTTGCTCACATTCTCTATCATAAATAAAAGTTTAAAAATAAAAAATAAAAAATATTTTTCAGATGGGGTATATTGAACCATATTCTGTATTCATTAAAAATATGTAGTCCAGTGGAGGAAGCCACTACCTTGCAGATGCTGCTCTTGAGACATGTATTTCACAGCATCCTCACTCACATTAGGTATTCATTTATGAGTTCATTTAAAACACAAACCAGTTTATGCTAAATGGGTTTGTTTTTCACTTATTTCATTATCTGGAAGCAGAAAATATTTTGGGGCTTATTAGCCATTTACTTACTCTATCAAAAATCATCTGTGCAAATTATTTGCTTTGTATACTGGGGTCTGAACATTCCCGTCCTCCTCCTCCCCCTCCCCCTCTCCTCCTTCTCCCTCCCCTCCTCCTCCCTACCTCCTCCTCCTCCTCCTCCTCCTCCTCCTCCTTCTTCTTTCTTCTTCACCTTCTTCTTTGTTGTTGTTGTTCTTCTTCCTCTTTTTTGTTTTTTGTTTCTTTGTGTTTTTTTCTATTTTTTTTTACTTTATTTTATGTTTCCAGTGTTCCAAAATTCATTCTTTATGCGTCACACCCAGTGCTCCGTGCACTACATGCCCTCCATAATACCCATCACCAGCCTCACTCAATCCCCAATTTCCTACCCTCCAAAACCTTCAGTTTGTTTCTCAGAGTCCACAGTCTCGTGGTTCATCTCCCTCCCCAATTGCCCCAACATCCTCTCCTCTCCTTCCACAATGTCCTCCATGTTATTCCTAATGCTCCAGAAGTAAGTGAAACCATATGATAATTGACTCTCTCTGCTTGACTTATTTCACTCAGCATAATCTCCTCCAATCCTGTCCATGTTGATACAAAAGTTGGGTATTCATCCTTTCTGATGGAGGCATAATATTCCATTGTATATGTGGACCTTATCTTCTTTATCCATTCATCTTTTGAAGGGCATCTTGGTTCTTTCCACAGTTTGTTGACCATGGCCATGGCTGCTATGAACATTGGGGTACAGATGGCCTTTCTTTTCGCTACATCTGTATCTTTGGGGTAAATACCCAGTAGTGCAATTGCAGGGTCATAGGGAAGTTCTATTTTTAATTTCTTAAGGATTCTCTGCACTGTTTTCCAAAGTGGCTGCACCAACTTGCATTCCCACTGACAGGGTAAGAGGGTTCTCCTTTCTCCACATCCTCACCAACATAGGTTTTTTCTTCTTTTTAATTTTGGCCATTCTAACTGGTGTAAGGTGGTATCTCAATGTGGTTTTGACTTGAATCTCCCTGATGGCTAGTGATGATGAACATTTTTTCATGTGTCTGTTAGCCATTTGTATGTCTTCATTGGAGAAGTGTCTGTTCATGTTTTCTGCTCAATATTTTGATGTGATTATCTATTTTTTGAGTGTTAAGTTTGAGGAGTTCTTTATAGATCTTGGATATCAGCCCTTTGTCCATACTGTCATTTGCGAATATCTTCTCCCATTCCATAAGTTGCCTCTTGTTTTATTGAATGTTTCATTTGCTGTGAAGAAACTTTTGATCTTGATGAAGTCCCAAAAGTTCATATTTGCTTTTGTTTCCTTTGCCTTTGGATACATATCTTGAAAGAAGTTGCTGTGGCCAAAGCTGAAGAGGGTACTGCCTATGTTCTCCTCTAGGGTTTTGAGATATTCCTGCCTCACATTGAGGTCCTGTATCCATTTCAAGTTTATTTTTGTATGTGGTGTATGAGAATTGTCAAGATTCATTCTCCTATACATAGCTGTCCAGTTTTCCCAGCACCATTTATTAAAGAGACTGTCTTTTTTCCACTGTATATTTTTTCCTGCTTTGTCGAAAATTATTTGACCATAGACTGGAGGGTCCATATCTGGGCTCTCTACTCTGTTCCACTGGTCAATGTGTCTGTCTTTATGCCAGTTCCATGCTTCCTTGGTGATCACAGCTTTGTAGCAAAGCTTGAAATCAGGCAACGTGATGTCCCCAATTTTGTTTTTCTTTTTCAATATTTCCTTAGCAATTCAGGGGCTCTTCAGGTTCGCTACACATTTTAGGATTGTTAGTTTCAGCACTTTGAAAAATGCCTGTGGAATTTTGATTGCGATGGTATTGAAAATAGATTGTTCTAGGCACTATAGACATTTTAACAATGTCTAGTTTTCCAATCCGTGAGCATGGAATGCTTTTCCATCTTTTTGTGTCTTCTTCCATTTCTTTCATGTGTATTCTATAGTTCCCTGAGTACAGAACCTTTGTTCTCTTTGGTTCAGTTTATTTCCATGTATTTTATGGTTCTTGGTGCTATAGTAAATAGAATCAATTCTCTAATTTCCCTTTCTATATTTTCATTGTTAGTGTATAAGAAAGCAACTGATTTCTGTACATTGATTTTATATCCTGTCACATTACTGAATTGCTATATGAGTTCTAGTAGCTTGAGGGTGGAGTGTTTGGGATTTTCCATATAAAGTATCATATCATCTGAAAAGAGAGAGAGTTCGACTTCTTCTTTGCCAGTTTGAATACGTTTTATTTATTTATTTA
Source organism: Taxidea taxus jeffersonii (assembly GCA_003697995.1). Classification (NCBI taxonomy): domain Eukaryota; kingdom Metazoa; phylum Chordata; class Mammalia; order Carnivora; family Mustelidae; genus Taxidea; species Taxidea taxus. The sequence goes on from ML098897.1 coordinate 11,124, forward strand.
TTTATTTATTTATTTATTTATTTATTTATTTTTTAGTCTGATTGCTGTTGCTAGGACTTCTAGTACTTTGTTGAACAACCATCGTGAGAGTGGACATCCTTGTTGTCTTCCTGATTTCAAAAGGAAGGCTAACAGCGTTTCCCCATTGAGAATGATATTTCCTGTGGGTTTTTCATAGATAGATTTTATGAGGTTGAGAAATATTCCCTCTATCCCTATACTTTGAAGCATTTTAATCAGGAACAGATGCTGTATCTTGTCAAATGATTTTTTTTTTTATGAATCAACTGAGAGAACCACGTGGTTCTTCTCTTTACTTTTATTGATTTGTTCTATCACATTGATTGATTTGTGAATGTTGAACCACCCACCCTTACATCCCAGGGATAAATTCCACCTGATCATGGTGGTAATATTTTTAATGTGTTGTTGGATCCTATTTGTTAGGATCTTGTGGAGAATCTTAGCATCCATAATCTTCAGGGGTGTTGGTCTGAAATTCTCCTTTTTGATGGGGTCTTTGCCTGGTTTGGGGACCAGGATAATGATGGCTTCATAGAAAGAATATGGACGTTTTTCTTTTGTTTCTATTTTTTGAAACATGTTCAGAATGATAGGTATTATTTCTTCTTGAATGTTTGGTAGAATTCCCCAGGGAATCTGTCAGATCCTGGGCTCTTGTTTTTTGGGAGGTTTTTCATCACTGCTTCAATATTGTTACTAGATATTGGCCTATTCAGGTTGGCCAATTCAGGCCTATTCAATTTCTTCCTGATTCAGTTTTGGAAGTCTATAGGTTTCCAGGAATACATCTATTTTGTCTAGGTTGCTTAACTTATTGGCATCTAACTGTTGATAATAATTTCTGATGATTGTTGCTATTTCCTTGGTGTTAGTTGTGATCTCTACCCTTTCATCATAATTTTATTAATTTTTGTCCTCTCTCTTTTCTTTTGGATTAGTTTGGACAGTGGTTTATCGATCTTATTGATTATTTCAAAGAACCAGCTTCTAGTTTTGTCCTGATGTGTTCTACTGTATCTCTAGTTTCTATGTCATTGATTCCTGCTCTAATCTGGATTATTTCCCTTCTTGTGCAGGGTGATGGCTTAATTTGTTATTTATTTTCCAGTTCCTTAAGGTGTAAAGAGAGCTGGTGTATTCTGGATTTTTTCAAATTTTTTGAGGGAGGCTTGGATGGCTATGTATTTCCCCATTAGGACCGCCTTTGCTGTATCTCATAGGTTTTGAATCAATGTGTCTTAATTCTCATTGGTTTCCACGAATTGTTTAAGTTCTTCTTTGATTTCCTGGTTGATCCAAACATTCTTAAGTAGGGCTGTCTTTAGTTTCCAAGTGTTTGAATTCCTTCCAAACTTCTTCTTGTGTTTGAGTTCTAGTTTCAAAGCATTGTGGTCTGAGAATATGCAGGGAATAATCTCAGTCTTTTGGAATCGGTTGAGTCCTGATTTGTGACCCAGTATGTGGTCTATTTTGGAGAAATTTCCTTGTGTGCTTGACAAAAATGAGTATTCTGATGTTTTAGGTTGGAATGTTTTTTATATACCTATGAGGTCCACCTGGTCCAATGTGTTATTCAAAGCTCGTGTTTCGTTATTGATTTTCTGCTTGGATGATCTGTCTGTTACTGAGAGTGGTGTGTTCAGATCCCTACTATTAATGTATTCATATCAATATGACTGTTTATTTGATTAACAGCTGGCTTATAAAGTTGGCTGCTCCCATTTGGGGGCACAAATATTTACAATTTTTAGATCTTCTTTGTGGATAGACCCATTAATAATGATGTAGTGTCCTTCTTTATCTCTGACTGAAGCTTTAGTTTAAAGTATAATTTATCTAAGAATCACTACCCCGGGCTTCTTTTGAGGCCCATTAGCATGAAAGATGCTTCTCCATCCCTTCACTTTCAGTCTGGATGTATATTTAGGTTCCAAATGTGTCTTTTGTAGACAGCATATGGACTGGTCCTGTTGTTTTATCCAATCTACAACCTTGTCCCATTTTATGGGAGCACTTAGGCAATTCACGTTGAGTGATTATTGAAAGATACATTTTTATTGACAACATGTTGCCTGTGAAGTCCTTGTTTCTGTATATTATCTCTGTTCCATGTCACTCCTGGGTGCTTTCTTCTTTAACAGAACCCTCCTTAATATTTCTTGTAGTGCCAGCTTGGTGATCACATACTCTTTTAAACCTTGCCAGTCTTGGAAGGTCTTTGTCTCTCCATTCATTTTGGATGTCAACCTTGCTGGATAAAGTATTCTTGGTTGCATGTTCTTCTCATTTTGTGCCCTGAAATGTCTTGCCAGCCCTTTCTGGCTTACCAGGTTTCCGTGGACAAGTCTGCCATTATTCTGATAGATGTTCCCCTGTATGTAAGGAATCTCTTTCCCCAGCTGTCCTCAAAAGCTCTTGTCTAAAATTGTGATTTGTGAATTTCACAATTAAGTCTTAATTTATTTCTAGATTCACTGATCTTGGTGGGTGTTCTTTCTGACACGATTGCTTGTTCCATCCCTCAGATTGGGGTAATTTTCACCCAGAATTTGTTCAACTATATCTTCTAGTCTTCTCTCTTTCTCCATCCCCTCAGGTATCCCAATAATTCTGATGTTGGAACGTTTCATGGCATCATTTATTTCCCTAATTCTGTTTTCATGGCTTCTACCTGTTTGCTCCAGGCCTCCTTCTGATCCTTTTTCTCTATCAGTTTGTCCTCTAGATCATTAATTCTATCTTCTGCCTCAGTTACCCTAGCTGTTGGAGTATTTAGATTAGATAGGATCTCATTGATAGCATTTTTAACTTCTTCCAGGTTGGGTCTCACTTCCACCCTTAGGGATTCTATGTTGTCACTAATAGGTTTTCTCCAACCTAGCCATTGCCTGAATAATTGTTACACTGAATTCCCTTTCCAACATACTGTTTATGTCCTTATCCAGTAGTTCTGATGAAGAGACCACAGTCTCCGAATTTTTCCCCTTTTGGGTCTTCTTCCTCCTAGTTATTTTGTTGAGAGGTGGTTGAGGGGATGTATAGCTGAATATATCAACCACAATATAGGTAAAGTGCCCCCTGGAATGTTTTGGAGCAATCAGAAATCACCAACAAAAAGAAAGAAAAAAGAAAAAAAAAAGGAGATAGAGAGGAAGAGAGAGAGAGAGAGAGAGAGAGAGAGAGAGAGAAAAGAAGAGAAGGCCCAGCCAGAATGAGCCCCCAAAGTAAGATTTATAAGGTATAAAACAAAAATGGACAAACAAAAAGACCAACAAAAGTAAATGACAAGAAAAAAAGAGAACCCTGCCAAAATGAACCCCAAGAATAAGATAATATATATATATATATATATATATATTATAATACCAGTACTAAAACAAATACACAGGAATACTGACAGAAGAAAAGGATGGGAGGGTGGTTATAAATCCTCGATGTGGGCAAGGAAGGTTATTTTGCATCTTCCTTGGTATATCTTGATGTCTTTGTTGAATGACTCAACTTTCAAGAGATAAAGGGAGATTAAAACTGCTTTATATATTGGGGTAGTATTGATTAGGCAAAAATGATTACCTTGAAGCTTTTATCTATATGTATATTAAAAAAGAAAAGAAAAAGAAAAACACAGGTATATGTATGAAAACGTTCAAGTTAAAAGGTTATTATGGAACATCTTATATTAAACCTCTAGTTGTAATGGTAACAAAGTTAAAAAAAATGAAAGAACAAGAATTGTGAGAATGAATTAAAAAAAAAGTTGTAGCTATGAAATATGCATGTTTTAGGGAAATACTGACAGCTTAATATATTGTCTTCCCCTGATGTTGGGGTTTTACATTTTTATGGAGACTCTGGTGGTTGTCCTCTTGTTCTTTGGAAGTGCCTTCTGGGGGGGAGGCCTGTACATTGTTTTTCAGTCAGTGTTGCTTGGGTTGAGTCATCCTGCCCCCTTTCAAGGGGCTAGGCTCTGTGGAAATCAGCTTTTCAGGCTTTTGTTCTCTGGAGGTTTTCATTCTCTGGTGGCTTTTTGCAGCTTTTTGGAGATTTGGTGGAAAGCAAACTGCACCTTATCTCCACCTCAGAGAGAAGCCTCAGTCTGCTCCTCTCTGGGTAGTCCAGAGCACACAGATTCCCCCTCTGCAAACTCCAGTGAACGATGCAACCTCCCACAGGCAATACACACCCCCAGCCACTGCCTCAGGGGTCGCCCAAGTCATCCACTTGTCTCTGAACCCCCATGCTACTAAAACCACAAGTGATATTGTTCAAGGGAGCCCACTTCTGGTGGTTACCTTTGCCGGGACTGCTGTCTGGGGTCCAGGCCCATGCAGGTGCGCTCAGACCCCACTGGCACACAGGTCAAAGAAGGCTGCTGCCACCAAGGGATTCTGACCAGAGATCACACTGGGTTCTCCCAAGCATGGGCTGAGAGCATCCAGACCTTCCACTGGTGGCAGAAGCCCACAGTCCTAGAGAGTGCCAGCTGGTCCCTACACTAAGCTCTCTCAAGCACGGGTGCAGAGTGAGGTCAGGCCCTGGTCAGGCAGTGCACACAGAGTACAAAAAGAGTGTAGTTCTAGAGAATGCCCACCAGATTCCCTCATGAGCAGGTGGGAGTGCACCCAGCTCAGCGGTGGTACAAGCAGTTGAAAGCCAGGGTCTCAGGGACCATGGGCTCTTCCACACTCTGGCACATGTGGTTGGTGGGGGTGACTGTCCTGGGTCCATGGGCTTAGGCCCATGCCCATGATTGCCCGATTCCAACAGTTGCCCCTTAAGATCTTTTGCACTTTTTGAGCACTTTTAACCAGACTCCAAGTTAATGCTGGTCCCCAACCACACGGCACTTTCGTATTGGGATATTGCTTTCCAATATGAATGAAATGAAGGGTCATTTCTGGTGGCTCCCTCACTCTTCTTCTTATCCTCCAATATCAGTCTGATCATTCCCACTCTGCTTTACCTCTCCATTAATGTCTTCTGCACCATAGAGATCCAAAAGTGTACAATCTTACATCTCAGCCTGATTTCATGGATGTTTAGAGTTTTCTGGTAGCACCTCACTTTAGGGGACCAGTTGAAACAGGGTCTCCTACTTCTCTGCCATCTTGCTTCTCCTCCTTTTTTTTCTTTAAAGATTTTAAAATTAAAGTAAATTTAACATACAGTGCTTTATTAGTTTCATGATACAATATAATGATTCAACAATTCTACACACTTCCTAGTATTTATTAAGTACTCATTTTTTTAAGTTGTTACTTACATTCCATTTAGTTAACATACAGCATAATAGTAGTTTCAGGTGTACAATTTAGTGATTCAATACTTCCATACATCACCCTGTGCTCATAGGGCAACTATACTCATCAATTCCAATGACCTCTTTCACCCACCTCTTAACCGTTTATTTTTATTTTTATTTACTTTATTAAGTAGGCCCCATGTCCAGCGAGGAGTCCAACATGAGGCTTGAACTCAAGACACTGAGATCAAGACTTGAGCTGAGATTTTGAGTCAGAGGCTGGACCAACTGAGTCAGCCACCCAAGTGTCCCTTAACCATTTTTAAGTGCATAGTTCAGGGGGATGAAGTACGTTCACATTGTTGTGCAGCTGTTACCACCATCCATCCCCAGAACTCTTTTCATCTTGTGAACCTGAAGCTCTATACCTATATATATTTTAAATTATTAAAGTATTTTATAAATTTAGACAAAATGATAGCTCTTAATTTATCTTAAAGCATTGAACTCTTAACTGAATGGGAAAAAATGACATGGGGGCCAAGGACTGTAGTTCTCATGGGCTCATGTCAAAGGAATACATTTCTTCGCCTTGTTGAAGGAAAGAATAGCAATCTACTGGAGATATTAGTGCTGTGTCCCATGATGAGTCAATATTGGGGAAACTCAAGGACCCTGAGGAAAATTTCTTCACTTTTAACTTTGGAGAAATCTTTAACTCAGGGTTGTGATAAGGTGCTAGGAGGTTAGCTTTGTGAGATGCAGGTGTATTCAGGGAAGTGTAATAACTGGACTCACCTGAGTCATAAGCTGATTTCTTGGGAACCGGTAACTACAGGAAAAAAATGTCCCTCTCACCAGAGCAATGTCCTATGGGGATGATGTGCCCAGGGGTTGGAGTAACAGGAGGGACATAGGCTTAAGGGCAGGTAGTGAGCTGTAAATATCTCCTGCTGTTGTCCCTCATCAGGTGCAACCTTGGACTTATTGGGACACCGTTATTTTTTCTGGAGTCCTAAGTCTGGGTATGAGACTCCTGCTGTATTGTTTGAGAACAGAGCTTAAATCTCCATCACTGAGGGAAGAATTCAGACTTTCACACAGAGACCCCAATACAGGTGAGTCTGAATATCCAGCAGGTACTGCAGGAAAGGGCTAGAGAGAATAGAAGGGTGAGAACATTTACCTAATGCCACCTGAGAGCCAATCCATCCCTCCCTAGCAATGGGACCTCAGTGTGGTTTTTGGCTTGCTTGAATAATTAATGAATATATTTATTTGTGATCTTAAAAAGAAAACATTGAAATCAGTCATTAAGGGGAGGTTACTGAGAATTAACTAGTGGTGATGGAAGAATGGTGATGGGTGCATAAAGTGGTCCCAATAAGGGTAGAACACAAGTCCAAGAATCTTTGCATTTAAGGGGAATAGAGATATAGTTATTAGCTATGAGGGATATGCAATCAAGTGAGAGCATTCCTTTTATTCTCTTAAGCCAGGGAAAATTTGAGTGTGTTCCAATATTGATGAGAAAGATCCAGATGAATGGATCATGAGACATACATTTCAGTGTCCTTTTTCATGCTTGGCATTCTAAGCAATTAAAAAAATGTAATAAATGAAAGGGAATATCCAAAAAAATAATAGTAACTTTACATTGCAATTATTTTCTTACTGGCGAGGATATTTGTGAGTTTCTCAGATGTTTTCTTTCTGTATTACAAATTATCTATGCCAGTTCTGTGGTTTTTTTTTGTGTGTGTGTGGGGGGGTTTGGAGTGTTTATATTCTTGTTTTTTATTCCATTTTTCTACGCATAAGAATTAGAGTTTTTCCATCAGCTTTGTTATTTGACCTCCAGTTTCTTTCTGTATGTATAAATGTATTTGAGGATAGTAGTAAAGTTAATACCAAACCTAACATTTGGTCATATTCCTCCATATCCCCCCTCCATATTTAAGTGTAGAAAGTTCTTCTGCATAATTTGAATGAATAAATCACCATTTATACATATTTCCAACAACATATCTTCACATTTCTGTTATTCCCTATTCTACCTTTTGGCCCTTTGTGATTAGATTTCTCAAAGTACCCGCACCTGCAGCCATCATTTGAAAAGTATTTTTTTATCATTTAACCAACATTCACCTTTTTTTCCCTAAATAAATATGAGTTAATATATATCTATAAGAGATGAAAGCATCAGTTTAGAAAATTCTTCATACCCACTTTTTTGGTTATGTTATTTTCCTTCTGAGTTTTTATGTTTTTTTTTTTTTAATGGATCTGCATGCCTAATGTGGAGGTTAAACTCACAAGCCAAAGAACAGGAGCTGTACTCTTTACTGACTAAGCCAGGCATGTGCCCTTGTTTCCAAGTCTTTAGCACTTAATCATGAATTAGTGACCCATGCTGATGTCTTTACATTAATACTCTTTTATGCTTAGATGCTAGAAAATTGATTTTATGCTAGAAAATTAGTTTTAGATTGTCATTGTGTTTCAGACTGTTGTTTGAGATAGCTTCATGTCTAACCTATTCTCACTCCTACTGTTATCCTTTGCTCCATAAGCTCTTAGTTTCTTTTAAAACTTCTGTTTCCAGGGGTGCCTGGGTAGCTCAGTCATTTGAGTGTAGACTTGGTTTTAGCTCAGGTCATGATCTCAGGGTCATGAGATGGAGCTTTGAGTCAGTTTCTGGGCTGATTAGGGAGCATGCTTGAGTTTCTCTCTGCCTCTCCCTCTGTCCCTCATCCACTTAGCTTCTTTGCTCTCTCTTTTTTCTCAAAACAAATTGTATGTTTCTATATTATGCACATGAAAATTATTCATACATTTTTCTTAAGTATTTTGTTTATTTATTTGAGACAGAGAGTGTGCAAGAGAGCATAAGCAGAGAGAAGGGGCAGAGGGAGAGGGAGAAGCAGGTTCCCTGCTCAGGAATCTGATGCTGGATTGCATCCCAGGATGTTGACCCTAGGACTTGAGCCAGAGGTAGATGTTAACAAACTGACTCACCCAGATGCCCTAATTCATACACTTTTATAGAAATTCATGAATGGGATCTTATTCACATTGTAAATGGTCTTTAACTATGGTCTTTTAAAAAATTATTTTATTATTATTATTATTATTATTATTATTATTTTAATAAACATATAATGTATTCTTAACCCCAGGGGTACAGGTCTGGGAATCGCCAGGTTTACACACTTCACAGCATTGACCATAGCACATACCCTCCCCAATGTCCATAACACCAACACCCTCTCCCTACCCCCCAATCTTTTTTTTTAATAGCTTGTCTCCCCCACTAGTACCTTACAGATTTGTCTTCATCAACCAGTGTAATGTTAATTCATTATTTCAGTGATTGCATAGTATTTCAATGTGTGTCTGTGTCATCTACACTTTTGAGGATTTTTTTTACATTCTTTCTCATTAAATTGCTATTGTATAAATTATACAAAAATATTTTGAGATTGAATTAAAATGCTGGTTCTCCTCTGAGGGCAAATTTGTCCTCCAGGGACATTCAGTGATGTCCAGAGGCATTTTAGACTGTCAGATTGAGGAGGTGTCACTATAGGCCAAGGATGTTCTAGACATCCTACAATGTCCAGGACAAACTGCAGCATAGAGAATGATCTGAGCCAGAATGTCAATAGTGCTAAATTGAGAAACCCTGAAGTGAATAGTGCATGTCTATATTTTTATTACTTACAGCTGTTTTCAGGTTATTTCCTCCAAATGTTATAGTGCATCATATTTCTTCTATGAAAAAGAGTACCACTTTGCTACCTGTTTAAAAGTTCCAATCCCAAATGATGTGACAGCTCTTTAAGTCTTTTGACAGACTGATGAGTATGGAAAGGATTTCTTGTTGTTTTCATAAACAATTAGTGAGTTTGAACAAATTCATATATTTGGTAACCACTTTGATTTACTCATTGTTATTATATGCCCATATATTATTTTCTACATTTGTCAGCATTGCAAATAATTTTACAGATTACTGTTTCTCTATTGAATTCTATGGAGATATTTTGGCCATAAAAATGTTTTAACTTCTTTTAGTTAATGTATAATTTATCCTTCTCAGTTTCTTCCCATCATTAAGATGATTTTCTCTGTAGATTTTATTTGTGTTTATACACACACACACACACACACACACACACACACACACACTTATTTATTTATTTATTTATTTATTTAGAGGATTTTGGGTCATTTTAAGGACTTCTGGGGGACTTTTTGTATTTTTTAAAATCTATTTTCAATTTCTATATGAAGACATGTGGTGCTATATTAGTTTTAGGTGTATGATATAGTGATTCATTAAATCGTAAACATTATCAGTATTCATCATGATAAGTGTATTTGAATCCCCTTTGTCTATTTCATCCATCACCCCACTCAACTCCCCTCTGGCAACAACCAGTTTATTCTCTATATTGAAGAGTCTGCTATTTTGTTCATCTTTTTTTTCTTTGTTTCTTTGTTTTGTTTCTTAAATTCCAAATATAAGTAAAATCATATGATATTAGTCTTTCTCTGACTGATTTCTTTTACTTAACATTACACCTTCTAGATTCACCCATGAATTTGTAAGTAGTAAGATCTCATTTGTAGCTATTGATACCCTTTATCTATCCCCCAACCTATCCTCTGGCAAATACCAGTTTGTTCTCTGTATTTAAGTGTCTATCTGTTTGTTCACTTGTTCTGCATTTAGGTTATGCATAACGTGAGGTCAAATGATATTTTCTTTATTTTACTTATTTTACTTAGTATATCACCCTCTAGATCCACCCATGTTGTTGCAAATGGCTAGACCTCATTCTTTGTTATGATTGAGTAATATTCCATTGTGTATATGTATATCTATATCTATCTATATCTGCATACCACATCTTCTTTTCCATTCATCTATCAGGAGAAACCAGATCTGCTTCAATATCTTGGCTATTGTAAACAATGCTACAAAAGCAGTGGGTGCATATTTAATTTTGAATTAGCATTTTTCTCTTCACTGGGTAAATGCCCAGTAGCAGAATTACTTGATGTGGTATTTCTCCTTTTAATTTTTTGAGGAACCTCCATACTGTTTCCACAGTGGCTATACCATTTTACATTCCCACCAACAATGCATAAGAGTTCCCTTTTCTCCACATCCTTACCAATACTTATTATTTCTTGTCTTTTTTATACTAGCCATTCTGACTGGTGTGAGGTGATAGTGTTATTCATTTGGATGTCACATAAAAGTAATTATTTTATTTTTCTTCTTAGTTGTTTGCTGTTGGTATGTAGAAATGCAACTGATTTTTTTTTAAATTTTTTAAAGATTTTATTTATTTGACAGACAGAGATCACAAGGAGGCAGAGAGGGAGGCAGAGAGAGAGAGGAGGAAGCAGGCCCCATGCAGAGCAAAGAGCCCGATGCGGGGCTCGATCCCAGCATCCTGGGATCATGACCTGAGCCAAAGGCAGAGGCTTTAACCCATTGAGCCACCCAGGCACCCCTGCAACTGATTTTTTTGAGGGTTGGCTTTGTACCCAGTTACTTGGCTGAATTAATTTATCATTTTTATCCATGTTCATGTAGCATCTTTAGGATTTTCCACATATAAGATCACATCATCTGCATACATAAATTTATTCTTCCTTTCCAGGTTGGATGCCTTTTATTTCTATTTATTCTTTTTTTTTTAAATGTTATGTTGGTCGCCATACAGTACTTCATTAGTTGTCAATGTAGTGTTCCATGATTCATTGTTTCCATATAACACTCGGTGTTCATTGCAATACATGCCCTGCTTAGTACTCATTCCTGAGCTAACCCATACAGTTGCTATGGCTAGAACTTCCAGTGTTAATGTTGAGCAGAAGTTGTGAAATCAGGCATCCATGACTTGTTCCTGATCAAAGAGGAAAATGTTCACTGTATCTCCATGGAGTATCATTCTTGGTGTGGATTATTCATAATTAGCTTTATGTTGAGATAGTTTCCTTCTATTCCTAGTTTTTAGTGTTTTTATTGTCTTCCATACACAAATATAAACATTAGTTTCTTGATGCAGAATATAAACATTAATGTATCTCCCAGGTTAATGACGCATCATGATTATGTCATGTTGTTTTCTCTTATTTTGCTAGTCATGTTGACTACATGGAACTAGAGAATGATACACGAATTTCAGAATTTCTTCTTCTGGGATTTTTGGAAGAACCAGAATTACAACCCTTCATCTTTGGGCTGTTTCTGTCCATGTACCTGATCACCATACTTGGGAACCAGCTCATCATCCTGGCTGTCAGTTCAGACTCCCACCTCCATACCCCCATGTATTTCTTCCTTACCAACCTGTCCTTTGTAGACATCTGTTTCACCTCCACCACCATCCCCAAGATGCTGGTAAGCATACAAACACAGAGAAAAGGCATAACTTATGAAAGCTGCATCATGCAGATGTACTTTTTCATACTTTTTGCAGGTTTGGACAACTTCCTCTTGACTGTGATGGCTTATGATCGCTTTGTGGCCATCTGTCACCCCCTGCACTACACTGCCACCATGAACCCTCGGCTATGTTTACTACTGCTTCTGGTGTCCTGGATCATGAGTGCCCTACATTCTTTGTTACAAACCTTAATGGTGCTGCAACTGTCCTTCTGTACAGTCTTGGAAATCCCTCACTTTTTCTGTGAACTGCGTCAAATGATCCAACTTGCGTGTTCTGATACCTTTCTTAATAACATGGTAATGTACTTTGCAGCATTGCTTCTGTGTGGTGCTCCCCTGGCTGGGATCATTTACTCTTACGCAAAGATAGTTTCCTCTATATGTAGAATCTCATCAGCTCAGGGCAAGTATAAAGCATTTTCCACCTGTACATCACACCTCTCAGTTGTCTTCTTATTTTATTGTACAAGTTTAGGAGTGTACCTTAGCTCTGCTGCTACCCAGAGCTCCCACTCAGGTGTGGTAGCCTCAGTGATGTACACTGTGGTTACACCCATGCTGAACCCCTTCATCTATAGCCTGAGGAACAAAGACATAAAGGAGGCTATTAATGTATTTTTCAGAGGGAAGCCATAAAAGGCCCATTTTTCCCCATATACCTGTGAGTAAAGGCTTAATCTCTAATTGCCAGAAATTTGTTTCTTTAATCAGATCATCAAAGGAGAATTTAATTCTTCTATTTATATCCTGGAGTTTCAATTTGTCTAAAATTCATCTTTATAGATTTAAATAAGTCCCTTTGTTGAACTTCCTGTTCCTTCTAATACTCAACAATTTTCCTTTTGTCTTCTTAGCTTCCAAAGTTAGTCTCAACCCTGAATCAGAAACATTTTGGAGATTCCCATTTGCCTCATATAGTGATGAACTGTACTAGTTTTATGAAATAAACTACATTGACAACTGAGGCAATTTTTATAATTTTATTGTAGAGGAAATTCTGAGATCACAATTTTTTACTGTGTCTGCCTTAAATGCTCTTTTTTTTAAGACTTTTTTTAATCTGTGGAACATAAAGAATAACATGGAGGACATTAGGAGAAGGAAGACATGTTTTTAAATAAAGCCCAGTATTCTCTGCAGCTCCAAAAACAAACAAGTCAACAAACAAACAAATAAATAACTTATTTATTTGAGAGAGAAAGAGAACAGGAACAGGGAAGCAGAGAAAAAAGCAGGACCCCCACTGAGCAGACCACCCCCATGGAGGTCTTGATCCCAGAACCCTGGAATCAAGACCAGAGCCTAAGGCAGATGTTTAACTGACTGAGCCACCGAAGCACCCCTTAAATGCTCTTCTTGATAATAGAGAATTTAACCTATGAATTTGGTTTCTAGCTAGTCATGGAGCTTTGTGATCCTCATTAAGATCTTGTTCCCTTGCCAGTTCAGCATCCACAGTATCCCTGGCACAGAATAGTAAGGCAAAATTTGCTCATGAAAAACAGACTCCCAGGGTAATCTATAGAAAAACAAACTTGCATAAACAAATTAACATGGGTTTGACATAAAAGAAGACCTGAAATACAATGAAGTAAAATTTTCTATCATACCATATTTTATTGTAGAAAATGTGTTTTTGATGATGAACACCTACACATTGAACTGTGGGGTATTTGGTGTCCATGTTTAAAGGCCTCTATTAATTGGAGTGAAGAATTTAGTGCCAGATTTTCTATTATTTAATTGTATGATTTTGTTGTTTCTAATTGAAAATTTTAAGATTTGCCTACAAATATTACTCCGTCCATTGTCCTAAACATAAATTCTCCCCCTTTAAAAATGTTATCATAAAACTTATAGGATGAGTGAGTGAACAATTGGTTTGTTCACTCTGTCATTAATTTCTTTACTTTTTTATGCCCTAAACTCTCTTCAATCCTGTGATTAAAGGATGACTCAGACAAGACCTTGAATTCCTCCCCAGTAATGCTCTGGGAAGGGAAACTTGTGACTGAGGGTTCCACAAGTTTTTCTGGAAAAACACACGTCTTTCCAACCTCTACCTGTTACCCAGAAGGGAATCTCAATGATAGTCACCTTTTAGTACAGTTATTTGAAATAAACATGAATAACTATGACGTTACGAACACTCTTTTCAAATAGCAGAACAAATGTAAAAAATAAGAAGGAGTAAATTACTCTTAATATCTTCAGGTCTGTTTATGTTGATTATTGTATCAGTCAGCGATTACTGCATGGCAAGCCATGCCAAATGTTAAAGTATGATATAATGCTTCTTTTAAAATTGCATGGGGACTATGTTGGGGAAACCTTTTGGTTTCTGCTGGTCTCCTCATGAGGCTTCTGTAAGCTGTGGCTCAGCTAAAAGTGTTCTAATCTTGGCTGTGTTCTCACAGTTGGGGCTTGATGATGGTAGGCTGGACTAGGTTGGCCATTGTTAGGCACCTGGGCTTTACTCCACATATTTTCTCTTCCTACAGCAGACTAGCCAGGGCTTGTATACATGAGGTACAAGGCAAGGTTACTAGAAAGTAGCAGAAATACACCAAGGCCCCTTGAGGTACACTGTCATTTTCAGCATATACTATTACTCAAAGCAAAATAAACATTAATTTTAATCCAGATTCAAAGGTGGAGAAATAGATTCCACCTCTCAATGGGAGGAGCTTCACGGTGACATTACAAAGCACATGGATACAGAATTAAGTGATGAATTTGAGCCATCTCTGAAAAAGGTCTACCACAAGTGTGATTTTCAATTCAATAAAGTTTTATTGGTGCAGGGCATAAAATCATTATACAGAACAATACAGTACAGTATAATATAGTGATTCAACAATTCTACACATGACATGGTGGTCATCATAATGAGTGTTGAGTCTGCAGGATTTTCTATATTTAGTTCATATCATCTGTAAATAAATAAGTAATTTTACTTCTTTCTGATTTGGATGCCTGTTATTTCTTTAACTTGTTTGATTGCTCTAGCTAGGACCTGCAGTGTTATGTTGGATAGGAATGGTGAGAGTGGACACCCTTGTCTTGTTCCTGATTACAAAGGAAATTTTTCTAACCTTTCATCATTGAGTATGGTGTTACTGTGAATTTGTCATATATGGTCTTATTTTATGTTGAGGTGTATTTTTAGACCCAGTTTGTTGAAGGTTTTTTTTTTTCTAATCATGAAAATATGTTGCATTTTGTCAAAAGCTTTTTCTGCATCTATCGAGATGATCATGTGATTGTTATATTTCATTCTGTCAATGTGGTGTGTAACTCTTACTGATTTGCTTGTGCTGAACCATTCTTGTATCTGAAGGATAAATTTCACCTGATAATGGCATGTAGTCCATTCATGTGCTGTTTAAATCAGTTTGTTAATATTTTTTGAAAAAAAAAAACAACTGTGTCTATGTTCATCAAATATATAAGTCTACAGTTTTCCATTCTTGTACTGTCCATTTCTGGCTTTGGTACCAGGTTAATGCTGGTTTTGTAAATTGAAGTTGAGAATGTGCCCTCCTCTCTAAATTTCTGGAAGGGTTTGAGAAGGATTGTTATGCACTCTTCTTTAAATGATTAGTAGATTTCATCTGTGAAGCTCTCTCATCCTGGGCTTTTCTTTGCTGGGAGATATTCAGTTATTGATTTAATAGGCCTAGTCATTATTAGTTTGTTCCTATTTCCTATTTCTTCTGAATTTAGATGTGGTAGTTTGTATGTTTCTAGGATTTATCCATTCCTAGGTTGTCCAATATTTTGGGGTGAAATTGCCTATAGTGGTCTCCTATGATTCTTTTTATTTCTATGGTACTCATTGTATGGTATCATCTTTTGTTGCTGATTTAATTTATTTAGATCTTCTTCACCCCCCCTTTTTTGGTCTAACTAAAGTTTTGTCAATTTTGCTTAGCTTTTCAAATTATTGACTCATCTTCATTAATCTTTCTATTGGTTTTATGGTCTATATATTCTTCTTAATTTAATTTTATAGTCTATATATTCTTCTTAAGTGATTAATAAAATGCACCTCTGAAAGAGCTCTGGCCCTGGGCTTTTCTTTTCTGGGAGATTTTTGATTACTGAGTAAATAGCCTTACTCATTATTGGTTTGTTCATATTTTTTATTTCTTCCTGATTTAATCCTGGTGACTTATACGTGGCTAGGGATATATCCATGTCTTCTAGGTCTTCTAGGTCTTAATATGTTGGAGGGAAATTGTTTATAGTTGTCTCCCATGATTCTTTGCATTTCTATGGTATTGGTTGTAAGGTAACATGTTTCCTGATTTTTTATTAAAATTTTTTAATTATGTATTTATTTATATGAGAAAGAGAGAGTGAGAAAGAGGCATGGAGAGAGGGGGTGGTCATAGTGGGAGAGAGATAAACTGACTCCCTTCTGAGCATAAACCCTGAGGTGGGGACCTGAGATCATGACCTGAGCTAAAACCAAGGGTAAGATGCTTTTTTTTAAAAGTTATGTTATGTCACCATGCAGCACATCATTAGTTTTCGATGTTATGCCACCATGCAACACATCATTAGTTTTCAATGTAGTGTTCCAAGATTCATTGTTTGCATATAACACCCAGTGCTCCATGCAATATGTGCCCTCTTTAACACCCATCACTGGGTTTATCCATGCCCCCACCCTCCCCATCTCTAAAACTATCAGTTTGTTTCCTAGAGATCATGGTCTCTCATGATTCATTTTCCACTCTGCTTCGCCTCCCTCCATTTTCACCATCCTTCTCTTAATGTCCTCCATGCTATTCCTTATCTTCCACAAATAAGTGAAACCATATGATAATTCTTAACCCACTGAGTCACCCAGTTGTCCTACTACTGATTCTTTTTTTTTTCAGCTAACATTTTCTTTCATGAAGATAGAAGTATTTTTAATTTAAATTCAATTAGCCAATATATCATTAGTTTTAGGTATAGATTTAAATAATTCATCAGTTCCATATGACACCCCGTGCTCATCACATCATGTGACCTCCTGATTTTAATTATTTGCATTTCTCCCCCACCATTTCTTTTGGTCTAGTTAAGGGTTTGCCAGTTTTGTTGAGCTTTTCAAGAAATTGACTCCTAGCATTGGTAATCTTTCCCATTCATTTTCTGGTCTCCATGTAATTTATGTACACTCTGAAGTCTTACTTTTCCTCTGCTGCTTGGGACTTAGTTTGTTCTTTTTCTAGGTCTTTGAATCATAAAACGAGGTTATTTACTTAAGCTCTTTAATTTATCTAAATGTAGGCATTTGCTGTTATAAACTTCCCTCTTAGATCTGCTTTTGCAGCACCCCTAAGTTTATTATTATTATTATTACTATTATTATTAATGTTAGTCACCATATAGTACTTCATTAATTTTTGATGTAGTGTTCTGATTCATTATTTGCATATAACACCCAGTGCTCATTGTGACACATGCCCTCCTTAAACCATAAGTTTTCATAGGTGGCGTTTCTACTGTCATTTGATTCAATATTTTTAAATTTCCTTTTTGGTTTCTTCTTTCACCCACCAGCCATTCATGAGTGCATGATTTATTTCCCACATATTTGTAAATATCTCAAGTATCTGTACAGTTACATTCATGCAGCATTATTTACAATAGGCAAGACAAGAAAAAAAACTCAGGAATTATTGTAAGATGAATTAATAATGTTGGCATATCATACAATGCAATTCAACAAATAAAAAAGAAGACATCCTTTCTTTGCCAAAACATGGATCAATCTCGGAGGCATAACACTAAGTGAAATAATCAGGGAAAGACAATTAGTATATGATATCACTTATATGTGAAATACAAAAATCTGAACTCATAGAAAGAGAGAGTTATTTGATGTTTGTGTGGCTGGGGTTTGGGGAAATGAGATGATGCTGATGTAAGCCTACAAACCTTCAGTTATAAGATGAGTGAGTTCTGAACATAATGTACATGGCCATTAAGGTTATTTATATTGTGTTGAAGACTTGAATGTTGTTAACAGAGTACATAGTAAATGGTTTTACAACAAAAAATAGTAACTATGTAAAGTTATGGATGTATTTACTAACCTATTGTGGTAATCATTTCACAATGTATATTAAATCTCCAGTCACAATTTTATATGTAAATCATATTTCAGCGAAACTGGATAAATGAAGAAAAAATTCCTAAGTCTATGTATTCTATTTGAATTTCAAATGTCATCTCATTCCAGTGGAAATCTCCCATAAAAACAAACAATACCAGAATCAAAACCATTATGAATATATCACTGGGAAGGTCAGTGAATAGGAAAACAGCATCTATATGAGGATGCCATGAATATAGCATCAGTGATACAATTCTTAGCTCCATCAATCACTCAGTTAGATCTCCAGGAGTCATCTGGAAAGAAAATCTTTTTTTTTTCTTTGTTCTTTTCTTAGATGAGGAATGATAATCTACAGGCAAGTGGTGGGGTGGATATAATTACATTTGGAAGAAAACCTGACCTTGTGGAGGAGAATTTCCATAACTTCCCTATAGACACATAATTCAGTCTCAGTCTTAGCTCTGAGATCATTTCACTGAAGTGGAAATGGAAATGAAACCTTCTGAATTGAAATTTGCACTAGTGTCAACTGTTTGCAGAGATGGTTCCACATCTCCATCTTGTTCTGTAACCATGTCTTTGAAAATGTGCACAATATACTTTGGGCTGTATTAAGATATTTTATCTTCTGTGGTGAGCAGGATATGATGGGAATGGCAAAGGACCTGAGAGCCTTGATACATTTCTGCTGTTCTGTCTTGGAAATCTGCCTCCAAAAAGTGTATTAAACCAGGTGGGCTGCCACAGGAAGTAAAGACACGTGGAGCAGAGTCCAGTTGTTCAAGCCAAAGCCACACTGGATCAGCCACAGCTGGCTAGCCAAGTCCTAATTATATTAGAATGCCCTGGTGAGAGTAGCAGAGACCATTCAGCTGACACACAGCTGTCTCAAGACTCTTGAGGAGATCAACAGAGATCAGAACAACTCATAACAACACAAGTATGCATGATACTAAATACATTATACCATGCCATTTGCTTTTATGATTACTTGTTATGCGGTAAAATTCTCAATCATTCTGTTATTGAAATTTATTTTGGAAACCTGATGAAAAGAGATTCTAGGAAAACCAGGACACCTCAGTTGGTTGAGTGTACAATTCTTGGTTTCAACTCAAGTCATGATCTCAGGGTCATGGAATGAAGCTCTGCTTTAGGCTCCATGCTCTCCTGGAAGTCTGTTTAAGATTCACTCCCTCTCTCTCTGCCCCTTTTCCCTGCTCATCTCTCTTGTAAATAAATAAATATATAAATCTTAAACCAAAAAATTGACTCTAATGAGAATCCTGTTCTTGTATCAATACATGTATCATGTATTCCAGAGTTTGGAAAGACATGTATTTTTGCAAAGAAAAATGGTGACCCAGAATCACATAAGTAGACAGTAATTCAAGGTTTCTGTGTCCTGAAGAAACATCTTGATTTTAGCTCAAAGAGACTCATTTTTGGTTTTGACCTCCAGGATTGGAAGAGCATAAATTTGTTTCCTTTAAACCCTCCGTGTTCTAATTGATGATAGCAGGGATAGGAAAGTGACAACGACATTTCTCCATTAAAATTTTCTTAGATGTAACTGAATTTAAGTCTCTCAATTCAGTCACTAAGCTTCTTTGGTTAAGGGCATTTTGTGTTGACACCTTACCTTAAGAAGAAGAAAGATCTAAAGTCAATTTGGAGATATTCAGCCCATTTAGCTGGTAGAGAGAAGTTCTCCTTGCACAGATGTCAATGTGGTTCTGTCTTTGAGGCTTCTGGGCATTAAGGTAGGAAAATGATTCATTGTGAACATTAAGACCACCTGTTCTACTTAAATTTGTCTAAATTTTTACATTTGTAGAATTTCATGTGAATGCAATGTTCATACTTTTCATTTCTTTCCCTTCCAAGTTTCTCTCAAACTTCCATTCAACACAATGGATAGGTTATAATGAGTTATAATGTTGGTCTGAGACTTATGCGTGTACAATGAGTTATAATGATGGCCTGAGTCTAATGTGTGTACATATATGCACATGACTGTGTTGTCTTGAAATAAATATGCACATAAATACACAAACATTTACATACACACAACCTTTAATCTTGAATATTCTTTGGACCCAACAAAGGATTTCCACACACTTCATCTTCCCTTACAACATCACTTGAAGTTATGTTTGTGATTCCACATTCTGTTCAGAAAAAAATGAAGGCTAGAGGGACTAGACTCTAACAATTCATAATGAAGTAGTTAGAGCTTACCATGGGCTTTCTGGATTATGGAAATGGAACCAGGTGTTTTCAACGACTCTTTCAATTCCTGAAGTTGTACACTTTAAATATGTACAGTATATCACATGTAACAGTGCTCCAATAAAATACTTAGAATTAAGTATGTTTTACTTACTTCATTTTCTTTAAATACATTTAGTTTATTGTATATCATTGTATTTTAAGAACATGTTTAAGAGAAGAAAATCTGTGATAACTACTCAATTAATTCAGCATAATATAAAGTTGATATACAAAAATTGGTTTCAGGGACACCTGGGTGGCTCAGTTGGTTGAGCGGCTGCCTTCGGCTCAGGTCATGATCCCAGCGTCCTGGGATCGAGTCCCACATCTGGCTCCTTGCTTGGCAGGGAGCCTGCTTCTCCCTCTGCCTCTGCCTGCCTCTCTGTCTGCCTGTGCTCTCTCTCTCTCTCTCTCTCTAACTAATAAATAAATAAAATCTTAAAAAAATTGGTTGCATTTGTACACACTAATCACAAACTCTCAGAAAGAGAAATTAAGAAAATCCCATTTCAAACTGCATCAACATGAAAAAATATCTAAGAATAAATGTAAACAAGATGGCTACCCTATGAGCCAATATTTGCACTACTGAGTATTTATTCCAGAGATAACAGATGTAGTGAAAAGAAAGGGCACATGTACCCCGAAGTTTATAACAGCAATGCCCACAATGGCAAAACTGTGGAAGGAGCTGATGTCCTTCAACTGGTGAACAGATAAAGATGCAGTCCATATATACACTGGAATATTATTCAGCCATCAGAAAGGATGAATCCTACCATTTACATTCAAGTGGATGGAACTAGAGGAGATTATGTTATGTGAAATAAGTCAGTCAGAGAAAGACAATTATCATATGGTTTCACTCATATGTGAAAGTATAAGAAAGGGGAACCCTCTTATACTGTTGGTGGGAATGCAATATAAGGAATAACAATATAAGGAAAAGACTGCAGGGAAGAGAGGGAAAACTAAATAGGAAGAAATCAGAGAGGGGGAAAAACCATGAGAGACTTGATTCCAGGAGACAAATTCAGAGTTGCTGAAATGGAGGTGGGTGAGGAGATGAGGTAACTGGGCAAAAGGCATTAAGGAAGGCATGTGATGTGATAAATGCTAGGTGTTATATGCAGCTGATGAATCACTGAACACTACATCAAAAATATACAGGGGGAAAAAGACAGTGTCTTCAATGAATGGTGCTGGGAAAATTGGACAGCTATGTGTAAAATAATGAAACTCGACCATTCTCTTACACCATACAGAAAGATAAACTCAAAATGTATAAAGACCTCAATGTGAGGCAGGAATCCATCAGAATCCTAGAGGAGAACATAGGCAGTAACCTCTTTGACACCAGCCACAGCAACTTCTTTCAAGACACGTCTCCAAAGGCAAAGGGAACAAAAGTAAAAATAAATTTTTGGGACTTCACCAAGATCAAAAGATTCTGCACAGCAAAGTAAACAGTCAGCATAACAAAGAGACAACCCATGGAATGGGAGAAGATATTCACAAATGACAATACAAAGGGCTGATACCCACGATCTATAAGGAACTCCTCAAACTCAACACACACAAAACAGATAATCATGTCAAAAAATGGGCAGAAGACATGAACAGACACTTCTCCAATGAAGACATACAAATGGCTATCAGACACATGAAAAAATGTTCATCATCACTAGACATCAGGGAGATTCAAGATTCAAGATTGAGATACCACCTTACACCAGTTAGAATGGCCAAAATTAACAAGACAGTAAACAACATGTGTTTGAGAAGATGTGAAGAAAGGGGAACCCTCTTATACTGTTGATGGGAATGCAATTTGGTGCAGCCACTTTGGAAAACAGTGTGGAGATCTTTAAGAAATTAAAAATAGTGCTACCCTATGACCCTGAAATTGCACTACTGGTTATTTACTCCAAAGATACAGATGAAGTGAAAAGAAGGACCATCTGTATCCCAATATTCATAGCAGCAATAGGCACAGTCACCAAATCATGGAAAGAACCAAGATGCCCTTCAATGGACGAATGAATATGGGGGATGTGGTCCATATACACTATGGAGTATTATGCCTCCATCAGAAAGGATGAATACCCAACTTTTGAATCAACATGGACGGGATTGGAAGAGATTTTGCTGAGTGAAATAAGTCAAGCAGAGAGAGTCAATTATCATATGGTTTCACTTATTTTTGGAGTATAAGGAATAACATGGAGGACATGGGGAGATGGAGAGAAGAAGGGAGTTGGGGGAAATTTGAGGGGGAGACGAATCATGAGAGACTGTGGACTCTGAAAAATAATCTAAGGGTTTTGGAGGGGCGGGGTTTGGGAGGTTGGGTGAGCCTGGTGGTGGGTATTATGGAGGGCACTTTTTAAAAAAAATATTTTATTTATTTTATTTAACAGACAGAGATCACAAGTAGGCAGAGGCAGGCACAGAGAGAGGAAAGGAAGCAGGCTCTCTGCTGAGCAGAGAGCCCAATGCAGGGCTCGATACCAGGACCCTGGGATTATGACCTGAGCCGAAGGCAGAGGCTTTAACCCACTGAGCCATCCAGGTGCCCCTATGAAGGGCACTTATTGAATGGAGCACTGGGTAGGGTCCATAAACAATGAATTCTGGAACACTGAAAAGAAATTTTAAAAAATTAAAAATTAGAAAAAGAAACTAATGATGTACTATATCTTGACTAATTGAATTTAAATGTAAAAAGGGGGAAAATGGAAGACCAAACACCCATATACTGAAAACTATAAGACACTGCTGAAATAAATTGAAAATGACACAAAAAAATAGAAAAATATTCTATGTTCATTGATTGGAAGAATTAATGTTGTTAAAATGTTCATACTACCCAAAGCAATCTGTGGATTCAGTGTAATCCCTGTCAAAATTCCAATGACATATTTTACAAAAATAGAACAAAAAAATCCCACAACTTTTATGGAATCACAAAGGCCCTGAATACCCTAAGCAATCAATAAAAAGAAGACAAAAACTGGAGACATCATGCTCCCTGATTTCAAATTCCATTCAAAGCTATGGTAGCCAATACAACATGATATTGGCATTAAAAGGAAAACAACAACAACAACAACAAAACAAAAACAAACAAACAAACAAAAAACAGATCAATGAAGCATAGTAGAGATGCCAGAAATAAACCCACAGATATGTGGCTTGTTCATTTATGACAAAGGAGACAGGATATACGATATGGAAAGACCAGTCTCTTCAATAAATCGTGTTGAGTAAACTGGACAGCCACATACAAAAGGATGAAACCAGACCTATTGAGCCATAGGCAAAAATTAACTTAAAATGGATTAAAGCCATGAATGTAAGTCCCGAAGCCATAAAACTCCTAGAAGAAAACATATCAGTCTTAGCAATGATTTTTAGGATTTGAACCAGAAGCAAGGGAACAAAAGCAAAACACACAAGATCTCCTCAAACTGGAAACTGCGTGGCAAAGGAAATCATCAACAAAATGAAAAGGCATCCTCCTGAAGAGCAGAGTATATTTACAAATCATATACTTGATAAGGGGCAAATATTCCAAATATATATATATATATATATATATATATATATATATATATATATATAAACTCATACAATTCAATAACAGCAAACAAACAAACTGATTAAATAATGGGCAGAGGGTCTGAAGAGACATTTTTTCCAATAAAGACAGATGGCCAATAGGTCCATGAAAAGATTCTCAACATCACAACTCACCAGGGAAATGCAAATCAGAACCACAGTGAGACATCACCTCATGCCTCTTGGAATGGTCAATATAAAAACGCAAGAAACAATAATTGTCAGTGAGGATGTGGATAGAAAGGAAACCTGTGCACTGTTGGTGGGAATATAAATTGGGGCAACCAGTGTGAAGGTTCCTTGAAACATTAAAAATAGAACTACCATATGATCCAGGAGTTCCATTTCTGAGCATTTATCTGAGAAAACAAAAACCCACAAGTCAGGAAATAACAAATGTTGGAGAGGATGCAGAGAAAAGGGAACCCTCTTATGCTGTTGGTGGTAATGCAAGCTGATAAAGCCACTCTGGAAAATAATATGGAGGTTCCTCAAAAAGTTGAATATAGAGTTACACTACAACCCAACAACTCGACTACTGGGTATTTAACCCAAAGATACAAATGCAATGATCCAAAGGGCACCTGCACACCAGTGTTCATAGAACTAAAGTCCACAATAGTCAAACTGTGGAAAGAACCAAGATGTCTACTGAAAGATGAATGGATAAAGATGATGTGAATATATGTATACCACAGTTATAAAATGGAATATTACACAACCACCAGAAAAGATGAAATTTTGCCATTTACATCCAGGTGGATGGAACTGGAAGGTATTATGGTAAGTGAAACAAGTCAATTAGAGAAAGATAATTATTATATGGTTTCACTCAAAAGTGAAATATAAGCTACAACACAAAGGATCAAAGGGGAAAGGAGGGAAAACTCAATGGGAAGTCATCGAAGAGGGAGAAAAACCATAGAGACTCTTAACTGTAGGAAACAAGAGTGTTGCTGGAAGGGAGGTTGATGGGAAGTTCAGATAATTAGGTGATGGGCATTAATGAGGGCACATGATATGATGAACTCCGAGTGTTATCACAACTGATAAATTGTTGAACACTACATCTGGGACTAATGGTTTACTATATGTTAGTTAATTGAATGTTAACCAAAAAAAGAAACTTGAAAAGAAAACAAAAACATAAATTTGAAAAGGTGTATACACCCCCTTTTCATTGCAGCAAAATTATAATAGCCAGGACACAGAAACAACCTAGATGTTCATCAGTGGATAAATGGGTAAAGAAAGTGTACTGTACTGGGTGATGTATGGAAGTCTTGAATCATCATATTGTACACCCAAAAATAATGCAATACTGCATGTTAACAATGCTGGAATTAAAATAAAATAAAACAGAAATAGTCATATAACTATATAGGAAGTCTAGGGAAATTATAGTTGTCATTTATATCTATACAGTTATATATATATATATATATATATATATATATATATAATACACTAGCATATACTAGCATATAGGAATATACTAGCATAAAAGTGAATGAAGTGTTGACATTTGTGACAGCATGGATGGACCTTGAGGGCGTTATACTCAGCAAAATAAGTCAGACAGAGGAATATAAATACCATATGATCCTACTTAAAGAACCTTAGAAACAAGAACAAAACCAAACCAAGCTTGTGGATATGCAGAACAGATTGGTAGTAGCCTTAGCTGGGGGTGGGGGGTGGGGGAATGGGTGAAATGGCCAAAAGTGTGAAAAGGTACACATTTCCAGTTATAAAACGAGTAAGTCCTGGGGATGGCATGTCCAGCACAGTGATTCTAGCTAACAAAACTATTGTAGTCTTGAAAGTAGCTGAGAGAGGATCTTGACAACTATCATCATGAGAGAAAGTTTGTAACTGTATATTGAGATGGATGATAACTGAATTGTTCTGATCACTCTGCAATATAAACAACATCATTGCATTGTACACCTGAAATTAATTAACATGATGTCAATTATATGTTAGCAACATCAACAACAAATAATAATAGTAACAACAAGGGACAGTTCATCCATACATTGGATCAGGCTGTGTCACAAGGGCAAATTAATTTTAAGAACCCAGATTAAGTATCAAAAATATTAACTCTATTTAGAGATATTCTTCTCCATCAGCTGGTACAACAAATTCCTCCTGGCTTAAATGTAAGTGTGGTCTGATTCTGAGGCTTTTGTGGCAGTGACATGGGAAAGGAACTCATAATCAAAGTTGAAGTCACTCATTGCAATTTAAATTTGGGGCCCATATTTTGCATCCTTTTATTTCATGTTGATTCAATCATTCATCCTTTTCAGTGATATCCTCTCCAACTCTCCCTCAAGTTTCCTTTCAACATAAAAGACAAACAATAGATCATTTGTGTGCATACACAAGTGTGGGCTGTGCTTATTTGAAAGAAAAATGTATAAAACACACACACACACACACACACACACACACACACATACACACGATACAACTACACCAGAATATTTTTCTTGAAGCAAAATTTAAGGTCCACCCATTTCAATCTTTTCTTACAAGATTCACATAATGTTTTGTTTAACATTTCACATTCCTTTCAGAAATAAGGAAAGAGAGTTTCAGGGAGCTAAAATTTTTAATAGTAACCTAATAAAACTGCTAAAGCTAATGTAAAGTATTTAGTTATACACAGAGGGAAACTTGCATTGTGTACTCTCCATTTTCACAACGCTTCTATAAGTCATCAGGGTGTACACTCTAAATATGCAGTTTATTGTGTGTCATTATCCTCCAGTGATTTAATTATGTAGGAAAATATCTATGGTGCAAGGACAAGGGTAGGATCTAGAGCACAGGTACCTGACTCTTTATTGAGGGTTTTGGAGAGAGCTCTTCTACAAGCAAAGGAAAGCAAGTGGTAATTATGGGTGTAGGAAAAGTGGGACAAAATAAAAATAATTCATATAAGTTCATTTAATTCATAAATAGAAGAATACCTTACATATGTAGTATGTAGAAATGTAGTAGTAAGACCATAAATGGACCGAGACAGAAGAGCATTACAGACACAAACAATACCATGCAAGAGCCTTACAAATACAGTGTAGGTGGTATCTCAGTATGGTTTTGATTTGAATCTCCCTGATGGCTAATGATGATGAACACTTTGATGTGTCTGTTAGCCATTTGTATGTCTTCATTGGAGAAGTGTCTGTTTATGTCTTCTGCCCATTTTTGACATGACTATTTGTTTTTTGGATGTTGAGTTTGGGAAGTTCTTCAGAGATCATGGATATCAACCATTTGTCTGTAGTGTCATTTGCGAATGTCTTCTCCCATTCTGTGGGTTGCATCTTTGTTTTGTTGACAGTTTCCTTTCCTGTACAGAAGCTTTTTCTCTCGATGAAGTCCCAAAAGTTCATTTTCGCTTTTGTTTCCTTTGCCTCTAGAGATTTGTCTTGAAAGAAGTTGCTGTGGCCTATGTCAAAGAGGTTGCTGCCTATGGTTCCCTCAGGGATTTAGATGGATTCCTATCTCACATTGAGGTATTACATCCATTTTGAGTTATATTTGTGTATGGTGTAAGAGCATGGTCAAGTTCCATTCATCTATATATAGCTGTCCAATTTTCCCAGCACCATTTATGGAAGAGACTTTTTTCCATTTGATATTTTTTCCAGCTTTGTAAAAGATTATTTCACCATAGAGCTGAGGGTCATTGTTAGCCATCAGGGAAATTAAAATCAAAACCACATTGAGATACCACCTTACACCAGTTAGAATGGCAAAAATTAACAAAGCATGAAGCAAAAAATGTTGGAGAGGATGTGGGGAAAGGGAGACCCTCTTACAGTTTTGGTGAGAATGCAAGATGGTTCAGCCACTTTGGAAAACAGTGTGAACTTTCCTGCAAAATATAAAAATAGACCTACCCTATGACCTGGCGATTGCACTACTGGGTATTTACACCAGAGATACAGATGTAGTGAAAAGAAAGTCTGTATGGACGGCAATGTTCATAGCAGCAATGTTCACAATGGCCAAACTGTGGAAAGAGTCAAGATGCCCTTCAACAGATGAATGGATAGAGAAGATGTGGTCCATCCAGTCAATGGAATATTACTCAGCCATCAGAAAGGATGACTGCACAACTTTTGCATCAACATGGATGGAACTGGAGGAGATTATGCTGAGTGAAATAAGTCAAGCAGAGAAAGTCAATTATCATATGGTTTTACATACTTATGGAACTTAAGGAATAGAGTGAAGGACGTCAGGAGAAGGAAGGGAAAAATGAAGTGGGGTGAATCAGAGGAAGAGGTGAACAACAGAGAGACTGTGGAGTCTGACAAACAAACTGAGGATTTTAGGGGGAGAGGGATGTGGAGACAGGTTGGTCTGATTATGAGAATTAAGGAGGACACATATTGCACGGAGCACTGTGTGTTATATGTAAACAATGAATCTTGGAACCCTACATCAAAAACTAATGACATACTGTTTGGTGACTAACATAACATAATAAAAATTATATTTTTAAAAGGGGAAATACAATTTAGAGATTCACAGTTGAGTCCAGACCCATGAGGAGACCAGCAGAAATCAGAATTGCTTCCCAGAATATAATGCTACTGGATTGTAAAGGTATTATTGATGAGGAGAACAAAGGCAAGAGAAATGTAGCTAAAGTCAATCTCTTTACAACTTACAGCCCTTGATGAATCCCTGAGACATGCAGAGGATGACATTCCACAGGAACTCATGGCTGCCTTAGCATTGATGTTTTATTAGAGACTAAAAGGAAGCTTAATGTAACAATAACCAGACCTCTGAGGTCTTATAAACCTCATGTTCAGTGTACACAAATTCTTTAGAAACTTACATTATTTTCACCTCCTCCCTACATAAACTCAAAAGTATATAACCAGTCATCCTCACAGTCCCATGCATTCCTTTCTGTCCATGAGTCCAGACCTTGCTATAATAAAAGCACATTTGTGCATCATAAAATGGCTCAAGAATTCTCTCTTAACATTTGCACCTGGGGACCCACATCATAATGGCACCCCATTTGACAAGAACAGCCTGTTACACAGCAAGAGCTGACTGACACAACAATCCAAGTGAACAGATATGAGGCAAGACATGTTTTTTATTTGTGGCCCATGGTCTGACAAATGAAGAGAGCAGCCATGAACATTCTGTTAGTCAAGATATTTCTGATGACTTTATCAACAAGTGACTATATGTGGGTTCCCTCCCATGTCACTAGGAGAGTTTGAAGGATATGCACATTTGTGTGGAAGAACAGGTGACCCTGAACCACAGGACCTGCAGGATATCCAGTTCTCCTGTGCATTGTCAGCTGGTAATGCAGGGGAAGAGATTTCTGAGCATGAAGTATTTACAAAATGAATGATGTTGATACCACTCATTCTTTGTCCCTTAGAATCTGTGGCAAATATTAGGAAAAGGGAGTCATTTCCTGTTCCAATGAGAGAGTCATACTAGCAGGTAGCAGTGGAAGTGTTAAAGTAGAAACAAGAAGCTAATTCAGTGATAAAACATATAAACACTAACCAACTCTTCACCTCAATGAATAAATAAACCACTTCAGCTGTGGACATCAATCTTCTATGCTTCAATAAACGATGTACAGTGGCACCTGGGTGGCTCAGTGGGTTAAAGCCTCTGCCTTCGGCTCAGGTCATGATCCCAGGGTCCTGGGATTGAGCCCCACATCGGGCTCTCTACTCAGTGGGAGCCTGCTTCCCTTCCTCTCTCTCTGCCTGACGCTTTGCCTACTTGTGATCTCTGTCAAGTAAATTAATTAATTAATTAATTAATTAATTAATTAAAATAAATAAATGATGCACAGTATGAATTTGGTGTAAAAAAAGAAAGAAAGAGAAAAAAGAATGCAACATTTTGTATAGTAACAAAATGATGGTTTTGAAATTTTCTTACCTCATATTTACAATCACCCTGACACTAAGAACATACCAGGTTCATCTATTTACTCAAATTTGTCTTTCCATGTAGACTTCACTGGGAGGATATGTTTGCTAATGAATGCTTGCCAGGGACTATGGTAGGCTCCCTGGATATGAGCCAAATCACATAGTCAAAGCAGGAGACTGGTTAGGAAACACAGGAGCTTGTTTGTAGAGTAACTGCTTGATATCAAGCATCAGACTTCTGAGGCATCCATTTAAAAGACAACCATGGTGAATAAACATATTGTCATGTGGGACACAACTACCAGAGAAGAACCCAGGTGGCCCCAGCAATGAAGTACACCTTCAGAAAGCCCTGGGTAACCTCCATACTGACACATGAGTGACCCTGATTCTTTAGCACCTAATGTCAACCAATATAAAATTATACAAAAGGGTAATCATACAAACACCTAACCACTCTGATCATAGACCCTAATAAAGGCATATCTCTCAGGGGAGCTCATTCTCTCTCTCCCTCTCAATGTGTCTCTCCCCCTTTGAGAACTCTCCAAAGCCTTTGGTCACCCTTTGTGCTCTTCAAGACCTATGAGGTAGGCTTCTCTGATGGGTGTTGCCAAGGTGTCTCTTGCAATCACAGTAAGAACCCAGGGCTGGTTCAGCCATAGCAGAAGCTCTGGTCAGGGAAGCATCTGTAGAAATGTCCACAAGCACAGGGCATAGGGGAGTGCCTGGGCTTTCCAGCCTGAGCACCCCAGTCAGTGGCCTGAGACATAAAGGGAACAGGGCTACAGTCCACATTATCAGGAAGAACAGTGAAGTTAGTAATGTAAAAAGATGGACAGACTCAAGGTGAAAACTGGAATGTTGTATTTTCCTCTACAGTATAGTTATGTAAAGTGCTTTGTGGCCCTTCCAAATGAAGAGTACAACTCAAGATTATTATTTTAGAAATTACTATTATTTTAGGAAAGCTAGGGAAAATATACCTGGCATGGTAGAAGTCACCTGAAATTATTTTTAAGAAATCCAGCATGTCCAATATAAGATAATGAAATTTCCAGACTTTTGTGATCCATGAC
This sequence comes from Taxidea taxus jeffersonii, assembly GCA_003697995.1. Taxonomy (NCBI): domain Eukaryota; kingdom Metazoa; phylum Chordata; class Mammalia; order Carnivora; family Mustelidae; genus Taxidea; species Taxidea taxus. Next base: position 41,896 of record ML098897.1, read on the forward strand.
TATGGAAAACATTGGGATTCTTTGCAAAATGGAGAATAGGGACATTGTCGATTAGGAAGATCAGACCCTTAAAAAGTGAGTACCTGACACCTATGAAGACAATTGAATACAAACAAATGAAAAATCCAGGAAATAAATGGAAGGAGCCAATTCTATTTCCAAAGCTTTATCAAAGAATGAGAGTTTCAGGCTCTGAGGTTGTGAACTCTGCAATCATGGGCACTTCTTCAGTCCCAAGATAATTGGCCCTTACATCACTGGAACCCCAATGATTCTTCTCAGACCCCTCTTTATGTCTCTGTTCCTCAGACTGTAGATGAAGGGGTTTAACATGGGTGTGACCACTGTGTACATCACTGAGGCCACTGCACTTGCATGGGAGCTCTGGGTAGCAGCAGAGCTAAGGTATACACCAAGCATCGTACAATAAAATAAACAGACAACGGAAAGATGAGATGCACAAGTGGAAAATGCTTTATACTTGCCCTGAGCTGATGATATTCTACGTATGGAGGAAACTATCTTAGAATAAGAGTAAAGGATCCCAGCAAAAGGACCCCCACCTAGCAGGACAGCTGCAAAATACATCACCAAATTATTCAGAAAGGTGTCAGAACAGGCAAGTTGGACCATCTCATTGAGTTCACAAAAAAAGTGGGGGATATGCAAGTGTGAACAGAAGGAAAGCCGCAACATCATTAAACTTTGTAGCAAGGAATTCAGGATACACATGACCCAGGACATCAGAACCAGCAGTCCACAGAGCCTAGGGTTCATGATGACCGTGTAGTGCAGGGGGTGACAGATGGCCACAAAGCGGTCATAGGCCATCACACTCAGGAGAAAGACATCCAACACAGCAAAGAGTATGAGAAAATAAATCTGAGTAACGCAGCCTGTGTAGGTTATGACTTTGCTCTGAGTCCGGATGTTCCACAGCATCTTGGGGATGGTGGTGGAGGTGAAGCAGATGTCTACAAAGGACAGGTTGGCCAGGAAGAAATACATGGGGGTGTGGAGGTTAGGGTCTGTGCTAATGGCCAGGATGATGAGCAGGTTTCCAAACACAGTGATCAGGTACATGGAGAGGAAAAGCCCAAATATGAGGGGCTGTAATTCTGGTTTCTCTGAAAATCCCAGGAGAAAAAATTCAGAAATTTGTGTATTATTTTCTGGCTCCATGTGGTAGATGTGACTTCTGGAAAAGAGGAAATAACATGACTGATATTCACACAAACTTGCATTACTCACAGATTTGAAATGCTACATTTTATATTTTCCAGTCCAGACATACTTTTTATTTTGTTTATTGTTTATTGTTTTTTTTAAATTTATTTGTTTGACAGACGGAGATCACATGTAGGCAGATAGAGAGGGGGAAGCAGGTTCCCTGCTGAGCAGAGAGCCTGATGTAGGGCTCAATCCCAGGACCCTGAGATCGTGATCTGAGCCAAAGGCAGAGGCTTAACCCACTGAGCCACCCAGGTGCCCCTTATTGTTTTTGTTTTTAAGTGGGTTCCATGCCCAGCATGGATTTGATTCTTGTACTCAAGATCTCAGATAAGAGCTGAGCTGGGGATGCCAGGTGGCTCAGTCAATTAAGCTTTTGCCTTCAGTTCTGGTCCTGTTCCCAGTGTTCTGGGCCAAGCCCTGCTTTGGGCTCCCTGCTCAGTGGGGAGTCTGCTTCTCCCATCCACTCCCTTGGATCATACTCTCTCTTGATCTCTCTCTCAACTAAATAAATAAAATCTTAAGAACAAAACAAAGCACATGCACACACACACACACACACACACACACACACACACACAACTGAGCTAAGATCAAGAGTCAGATGCTCATTGGATCTAACCAAAGAGATGTCCTCTGAAAAAAATTTTAATAAGTTGTATATGGATATGGTCCCTTTTAGAGGAATTCCTCTGCCACATCTTTTTTTTTTTTAAATTAGCTTCTTTTCTAAGAAATCATGTATGTTGTAGTTTTACTAAGAAATTCTTCAAATATTTCAGGTGTAAAAATTGACTGATGATGGCATCTCAGGCAATATCTAAGCAATGAGCATAGGCTACTTAAGAACAAAAGTCCCTACAGAGATGGAGAAATAATGTATAAGCAAATAAGAGAATTCCATACCTTTGCAGATGGTGAGCAGCACTGGGAATAAAAAAGAAAACAGGACAAAACAAACAGACAAACCAAAAAACAGGGACAAAGCAGAGATCGAATAGAACATTCTATTTTCATTGTTGGGGGCAAGTGTGTGCTTGGCAGAAGGAATGACCAGTGCAAATGCACTTTGGTTAGTGTCTTATATGTTTTATATGCTTTATCATTATATTATCTTCTTGTTTCTACTTTAAAAGAATGTACTTGTTTCTAATGTTCAAGTCAGAGATGCAAATGTGGTGCTGCAAGGGGAATGAGCAGGAGGAAATCAAGGACAAACCCTGTCAGACATGCTGAAGAGGGAAGTGGCCTCTGTGCTACATCTAAACCCACAAGGCACAGGGACTTGGTTGCCCCCACTGCCTATCCCACTGTATTCATCCTGTTGCAAAGGCATTCCATGAATTGAACCTGATCCCCTTCTTAGTGGCCTCTCTATCTCTCTCTCTTTTTTTTTAAGACTCCATTTATTTATCAGAGAGAGAGCGGGAGCGAGCACAGGCAGACAGAATGGTAGGCAGAGGCAGAGGGAGAAGCAGGCTCCCTGCTGAGCAAGGAGCCCTATGTGGGACTCGATCCCAGGATGCTGGGATCATGACCTGAGTCGAAGGCAGCTGCTTAACCAACTGAGCCACCCAGGTGTCCCTTAGTGGCCCTCTTGATTGAGTTCTGGCCCCCATGTTGTGTCACTGTGAGATCTATGAGTCCTGGAACCTTTTTTTGGGACTTCTCACACTCTATAAGTCACATGCACACAGAGGACACTGTGTTCTCATGGGTTGTGTTATTCCCTGTGTTTCTCAGACCCTGCCATCCTGGTTATCTCGGGAATGGATGCGACCCAACTAGGCCAGGCCAGTGGTCTTTCCCCTGCAAATGCAGAAATGGCTCCCAGAAATGGCAATTTCTACTCCTCCTATGGACAAATAGATTCAGGGCTCCATACTGAGATGGGAATTTTCTGTATATTTCACCAACATTAAAAAAAAAATCTGTTTCAGAAGTGGAATGACAGAGGATGAGGGAGAAGGAGGAACAGAATGAGTAAGGGAGAAGAATAAGCCAGGTATCCCCGGGAAACTATGAGGAAGAATGATCTCCAGTTTTGTACCCCTGATTATATCCTTTGATGCCCAACAATAATAATTTTAGAAAAAAATGAAACTCATCCGAAAGACAAAAGTAGTGATATATTTATAAAATCAAAAATCTTGCATATGATAGATCTCCCCCAAAAATGAGCAAAGGGAAAACCAGCACTTCACAAAGGAAGTAGACACAATAAAACAAAAGGTGGGCATTTGAAATATCAAGCATAGAAGATTTATTTTTCATGTGCCTCCTCTATAACTGTTTGGCCAATTCATTTCTATGTGGTCTGATAGGGGATGGAGTTAGCCCCTTTCTCTTTTTCTTATGTGGCATCCTTTCCTTGATGTAATTGGGCTTTGGGTACTGATCTCTCCTTTGACAAACCCAATGGGCACATTTGAATCCTCATTCTGCATTCCATCCAATGTGCAAAGCTACACCCAGACCATGCTCTATAAATCCTGCTGCTTAATGACAGTCTATCTTTTTTTAAGATTTTATTTATTTATTTGACAGACAGAGATCACAAGTAAGCATAGAGGCAGGCAGAGAGAGAGAGGGAAGCAGGCTCCCCACTGAGCAGAGAGCCCAATGTGGGGCTTGATCCCAGGACCCTGAGTCAAAGGCAGAAGCTTTAACCCACTGAGCCACCCAGGTGCCCAGGCACTCTATCTTTTTAAACCAAATAACTTGATTCATATGGTTATGTTTGAGAGCCTTATGTCATCCATACATTCATTTGTATTATTGCACTCTGTCTTCAATGCTATATTGCAACATGCAAAAGAAAAGGGACTTTACCTTCTTTATTTTTGTTTTTCTCACAAGTTATGTGACTATATGTGTTTAGTTAAAAAAATCTAAGGGGTGACTGGGTAGCTCAGTGGATTAAGCCTCTGCCTTTGGCTCAGGTCATGATCTCAGGCTCCTGAGATTGAGCCCCTCAGTGGGCTCTCTGCTCAGTGGGAGCCTGCTCCCCACCCCCGCCTGCCTCTCTGTCTACTTGTGATCTCTGTCGGTCAAATAAATAAATAAAATCTTTATAAAAAAGATCTAAGAAGATGAAATGTTATATTAAAAAATAAAGGTATAATGGAACCAGTTTAAGATGAGTAACTTCAAAATGACTGTCTTAGGCAAAATTATATGAAAGCTAAAAACTAAGTGAAATAGGATATGAAATAGTAATCATTAATGATATCAACATGGGTTAATAATTAAATTGTAAAAGGCCTACACACAAAAGAATATAATATCCAATGTTCCTAGAATGGTCAGATTTTTTTTTTTTTTTGATGAGTCAGGAATTAGATCTCAGTGTATAAGGATAGTTACCACATGGCAAGGTTGTATTTCATTTCAGTGGGAGAGTGTGAATTGCTAAACAAATGCTGGCTTAAAGGAATATATATCTGGAATAATATAAAATCGATCCCCTCCCTCAGATCTTACAAAAACCAGAGGGATTTTGACCTCAGTGTAAGTGTAACCACACAGTATACTAGAACATAAAATAACAAAACAAAACAAAACAAAACCCTACACATACGGTTCCGGGGTGGTGAAGTCAGCTAAGATTTTGCCTTCAGCTCAAGTAATGATCTCAGGGTCCTGGGATAGAGCCCTCTATATGGCTCCCGGCTCAGCAGGAAGTCTGCTTCTCTCTTTCCCTCTGCCTGCCCTTCCCCCTGCATGCGCGCGCACACACACACACACACACACACACACACTCTCTCTCTCTCTCTCTCAAATAAATAGAATCGTAGAAAAAAAAGAAAACTACATATAAAATGTACAGATGGGCAACACCACTTAAATAAGCCAAAAAACTCAGAAGAAAAAGGATTGATATATTTAAATCAAATTTAAAACTTTTCTGGTCAAAATATGTCCCAAACACCATTTGAGAAACAACGATCTGAGGACATCATTTAATGCTGATAATGTTTTATAGAAAAAGAGAATAACATATGGGCATGATAATAAAGGCCAATCAGAATGGTCATTAAATATCTGAAATTTGCTGAAACTGAAGGATAGTTTAAGAAAACAAGAAACATTCTATCACCCAGAAGCCTGGCCAACAAACTTACAGAGCTGTTACAGTGTAGCTGGAACATTTAAACTGGTAGCCAAGGGTTACTCTGAATTTTCTGGTAGGAAAGTTAAGTGTTACAAGATTAAAGGCAGAACCTAAAGGCAGGTGTGATTCAAATACTGATATTCTTTACCTCTGGGTTTCTCTGTCTCTGCAGAGACATGAACATTCTGGCCAGAGCCTGCCTGGTGTAGGGGGTGTTGTGGACATTGGTGTTTAGGGCTTCCCCTGGTCTCCATGTACCCCTCTCCAGTGTGACAGGCAAAGCTGGCTCCAGCTGATCAGTGACTCCCAGGGGACAAAATCACACACAACCACATAGAACCACACATTGAGTTTAGCAATCTCAGCATACTTTTTCTAGCATTGCTATAATAGCAATTTAATGAAAAAGTATATGAAAGACCATCAAATGTGTGAGTAGCAGTCACTCTGTGAATTTGACTTTAGCACTGAATTAATTACTTAACCAAGCAAGCAAACACAGGGATCTCTTGCTATAGGCTAAGTTGAATTGGCTCTCAGGTGGTGATGGGTCAATGTTCTGGCTTCCATTCTCTCTGACCCTCTCATTAACATTCCACTTGGATGTTAGACTCACCTGGCTGGGGTGTCTGGTAGGAAGGTGTCCTTGTGGAAGTCTGAATTCCTCCCTGGATGACAGATGATAGGGATTAAATCTCTGTTTTCAGCTGAGACAGCAGAGAGAAGTGAAGCACTGGTCCCCAGCCAGAATCAGGACTCAGAACAAACAGACAAGAATCATGGCCCTTCCTGTCCAAAGGTTGCATAGGTTGATGGGCTGGGGACAAGGGGGTATTTACAGCTCCCTGCATGTGATCATTAGGCACATTTCCCTCTTGTGAGTCCAGTCTGGTTCCCAAGTGGAAAACTGTTTTGCACACAAAAAATTTCTCTAATGAATCTCTGTTCCCCAGGGACATGTTTAGAAGTAATGGATCCAGGTTTGGATTTTGTTGTTGTTGTTTTCATTTAAATTCCAGTCATTTTTGTTTTACTCTCTTTCTCTAAACTTGCCTCCTTCTTGATGTTGAAACTCCTAGGATCATTTATTTAAAACTTTATTTTACTTGTTCAGTGTTCCAAGATTCATTGTTTATGTCTCACACCTAGTGCTCCATGGCATCTTACCCCAGCTCAAAGTTATAATTTTCTCCAAGTCTAAGCTTAAGTTACCTGACTGGTTTAGGTCTCTTTATCTTTGAAGCATTTTCAAGTGGTAGGAACCCAGCCCTGCAATCTCCTGTCAAGTCTTTATTTATTTATTCATTCATTTGTTTATTTATTTACTTATTTATTTATTTTATTAAGGTGGAGAAGCTGGTAACTTAAAAACTGACCCGCTAGTTTCAGGGCCAAATTGCAATGGGAAGGCAGGGTTTGGGATAAAGAACACTAACTTTATTGCTTTGTCAGGCAAATGAGGCTGAAGCAGGCTAGACCCTTCAAAAAGCTGCAAGACCATGGGGCACCTGGGTGGCTCAGTCATTAAGTATCTGCCTTCAGCTCTGGTCATGATCCCAGGGTCCGAGGATTGCTCCCTGCTCAGCGGGAAGCCTGCTTCTCCCTCTCCCACTTCCCCTGCTTGTGTTCCCACTCTCGCTGTGTCTTTCTCTGTCAAATAATAAATAAAATCTTCAAACTAACAAACAACAACAACAACAAGAAAAAACTGCAAGCCCAGCTTGGAGGAAGGGTCTGGGTTCTTTTTAGCAAATACAGGATCTAGCAGGTTTTGATGGGAATTGCCTACTGCCAGCCTCCCTTGTCATATCTTCAGTCTGGTACTGAAAAGGCTGAGAGGGGAGGAGATGACCTTTGTGGAAGAGAAGAAAAAGGTTACTTTAAAATTGAGCTCTGTTGAAGCATTTGTGAAGCCATTTGGATTTTTGCTCAACTTTCTGCTTTTCATTGATTTCAGACTTGAAAATAAACATTGGGCATTGGGCACTACACACACCAACATCAAGAGAGTTTTGCCACTACAGGGGATGACTGGGTTGCTCAATGGTTTAAGCATCCAAACCTTAATCTCAGGATCCTGAGTTCAAGCCCTACAAGCTGGGTGGGGAGCCTACTAAAAATAAATAAATAAATAAATAAATAAATAAATAAATAAACAAACAAACAAACAAGAAGAAAAGTACTTCTGCCACTGCAAATAGAATTTCTTACTTTATCACAAGTTTAGAGCTTTCATTTAGTCTCTCACTATAAAACGTGTTAATTATTGGTAATATACCTAGGTCTTTTGTATATGCTATCACCTGTACTGAGCATCTTATAGGGATTGTCTGATTTTATTTTAGCAAACATGTTATCCCTGAGCAAGTACATTTCTCAGCTCCATTCTGCATGCAGGAATGGTGCTTGGTGGCATCCAGTGATCTTCCCCAAGTTCATGTTGAAGTATGTGGTGGGCCTTGAGTGTCATTCTCTCAGAATACTTCTAGTTCTCAAGCTCTGAGGCAGTGGTTCTCAACCAGGAATAAATTTTCCCCTGAGGATGAAGAAGAAAGAAACATCCACAAGAAAGAAACCTCCAAAAATAGACTTACGCTGCCCCAAACATCAAAGGGAATATGTAAGAAAACCGTTTCTAGACAAGCACTTCTCCAACTTCAAATGTTCTACAAGGTGTCCATGAATGCACATGGATCCCATTACAAATGCTGGATCTGATTACAGTCCTGTGTAGTCCAGATTCTGCATTTCTAGCAAGCTCCCAGGTGATGCTGATGTTAGGATCCTGGTCTGTGGACTACTCTTTGATTAGCAAGGCTGTGATCATGTGTTAGAGTTAGGTGTAAGTAGTTTTAGGTCTTCTGCACCAAAAATTCTCACTGCGTGTAATTTTGAAGGAATAGGATGTTCACTCATTCCATAGGCTATGTAAATTTGATGTTTCTTTTATATATAGGCTCTTGAGTGACAGGAAATACTACAATTGTTTTTTGGTTTTTAAAATATGTTTATATTTTATAATAGTTTCTAGTAGAGTTGACACAATGAGTTATATTAATTTCTGGAGTACAACAGTGAGATATACAGGTTTCCAGTTATGGAATTAATAAGTCACAGGAATAAAAGTCACAGTATAAAGACTATAGTCAATACATTGTGATAGCACTGTATGAGGTATCTACACTTAGGGTGAGCAGAACATAATGTATCCACTTGTCAAATCACTATGTTGTACTCCTGAAATAACACACTTTTGAGAAGATTTAGGATATCCAAAATGTACAAAGAACTTATCAAACTCAACATCCAAAAAATAAATAATCTAGTCAAGAAACATGCAGAAGACATGAACAGACCTAATGATGTACTATATGCTGGATAATTGAACATAATTTTTAAAAAGAGTGTAATATATAAGAATCAGAAAAAAAAGAAGACATCCAAATGGCCAACAGACACATGAAAAAGTGCTCCACATCACCTGGCATCAGGGAGATACAAATCAAAACCACAATGAGATACCACCTCACACTAGTCTGAATGACTAAAATTAACAAGTCAGGAAACAGCAGATGTTGGCAAGGATGCAGAGTAAAGGGAACCCTCTTACACTGTTGACGGGAATGCAATCTGGTACAGACACTCTGGAAAACAGTATAAAGTTTCCTCAAGAAGCTAAAAATAGAGCAACTTCTGACCCAGCAATTGCACTACTGGGCATATATCCCAAATAAACAAATGTAGTGATTCAAAGGGGCACCTGCATGTCAATGTTTATAGAAGCAGTGTCCACAATAGCCAAACTGTGGAAAGAGCTAGGATGTCCATTGGCAAATGAATGTATAAAGATTTGGTATGTGTATGGGACGCCTGGGTGGCTCAGTTGGTTAAGCCTTCAGCTCAGGTCAAGATCCCAGCATCCTGGGATCGAGTCCCACATCGGGCTCCTTGCTTGGCAGGGAGCCTGCTTCTCCCTCTGCCTCTGCCTGCTGCTCTGTCTGCCTGTGCTCTCTCTCTCTCTAACTAATAAATAAAATCTTAAAAAAAATTAAAAAAAGATTTGGTATGTGTATATATATAATGGAATATTACTCAGCCATCAAAAATGAAATCTTGCCATTTTCCATGATGGAACTAAAGTATGTTATGCTAAGTGAACTAAGACAATCAGAGAAAGACAAATGTGGAATATAAGAAACAAAACAGAGGATCATAGAAGAAGAGAGGAAAAATTAAACAAGATGAAATCTTAGAGGGGGACAAACTGCAAGATACTGAAGCTGGGAAACAAGCTGAGGGTTGCTGGAGGGTAGAAGAGTAGGGAGATGGGGTGATTGGGTGATGGGCATTAAGGAGTGCATGTGATGTAATGAGCATTGGTTATTATATAAGATTTATGAATCACTGACCTCTACCTCTGAAACCAATAATGCATTTTATGTTAACTGAACTTATATAAAATTAAAAAAAAGACTTTTTATGGATTTAAAAATATTTTTTATAAATTAATTAATTTATTTTTTATTAATATGTTAGGTTAGTCAACATATAGTGCATCACAGTTTTTATTGTAATATTCGACAATTCATTAGTTGTGTAAAGATATTTTTGAAGACAGAATAAGGGCCTCCCAAATATGTCCACATCCTAATCAGTACTTATGAAAATGTTATTTTTCTAGAGTACAAGGAAATTCAGGTAGCAGGTTGAACAGGGTTGCTAATCAGCTGCCATTAAGATAAAGAGATTAGCTATGATTGTCCTCATGGGACAAAGGTAGTCACAACAGTCCTCCAAATGTTGACAAGGGAGCTATAAGAGTTGGTGTCAGAGAGACTTTGAAAATGATGCTCTGCTGGCTCTGAAGGAGGAGGAAAAGCCAGGAGCCCAGGAATGCAGGCCGCCAGCAAGAGAGACAGGAATTAGAATGGAAACAGGTTCTCCCTTGACCCTCTAGAAGGAACTCAACCCTGCAGATATCCTGCTCATTGGGTACAATGAGATTCTTTCTAATCTTCTGGTTCTGGAACTGTAAGAGCATGTATGTGTTTATTTTAAGTAACTAGTAGGAGAACAATATGCATCTGCAGGATGAATCTCATATGGACATAGTCATACAATTATTTGGGAAAAGTGAGGGTAATCCTTTCAAGTCATTCATCAGCTTCTGTTAGGAATGGGCATTTTAAGATGAAACCCAGAATAGGTAGAAAGGAAATTTTAATTTGATTTGGAGATCTTCTGCCCCATCAGCTGGTTCAGTGAATTCCTTGTGGCATAAATGTGAGTGTGGTCTGACTCTGAGACCTTTGAGGCAGTGATATAAGAAAGGAGCTCAACATAAAAATGAAGGTCACCCATGGTAATTTAAATCTTTGTTTATATGTCTGAATCCTTTTATTTCATGTTGATTCAAATGTCCATTCTCTTCATGGTACCCTTTCTAACTTCTTGTTGTTTCCTTTCAACATAAGTGACAAAATAATAAATGTGTGTGTACCTATGTGAGTGGAAGAAAATGTATACAAACAACACATACACAATACACAACTTTTACCCTGAAGTGTTTTCTTTGAGGTTAAAAAAGGAAATTCTACACATGTCATTCATCCTTAAAATATCCACATGAAGTTATGTTAAATATGTAACACTGTCTTTAGAAATTGGGAAACCAAAGATGAGGATGCTTAAATTTTTAGATATTACCTAGTAATGCAATAGGGTACCTGGTTGACTCAGTCAGTTAAGTGTCCAACTCTTGATCTTAGTTTAGGTAGTGATGTTAATATTGTGAGTTCAAGCCCACATTGGGTTCTATACTGGGTATAAAGCCTATTTAAAAATTACCTAAAAAAGCAGCTCAAACTTATGTGACAGTCCTAATTATACAGAAATAGCACTTCACTATTACTCTTCATTTTTGTGTAGATCCTTTAGTTTACCAAAGTGTACCCCTTACATATGCAGGCTAGTATGGGTAATTACAACCCAATGCTTTATTCAGTGGAATAAATCTAATGCTGCATGGCTACAGGTAAGATCTAGAGCACAGGTAGCTAACTCTCCCTTAAGGGGAGTGGGAGATAGCACTTCAATTGGGAAGAAATCCATGTGTTAATATGGATGTATGAACAATAGAGTGAAATCCAATTCACATGATAAGCTAGACTTTATCTATAAATAGAAGATTGACCTAGTAATAAGGGATTATGAATTGGCCGAGAGAGAAGAGCACTACAGGCACACACAGCACCGTGAATGTGCCTTAGAAACACAGCATAGAGATTCACACCTGACTCTGGACCCACGAGGACCCAGCACAGATCAGAAATACTCCCGAGTGTATAATTTCATTTGACTATAAAGATATTCTGATATCCCATTTGGCAAGGACAGCCTGTTACACAGCAAGAGCTGACTGACATAATAATCTAAGTGAATAGATCTGAGGCAGTTAGAACATGTGCTGCTTTCTATTTGTGGCATATGATCTGACAAATGCGAAGAGTGGTCATGATCATTCTGTAATTCAAGATTGTTTCCAATAATTTTATGACGAGGTGATATATGCGGGCTCCATACTAGGTCACTAGGAGAGTTTGAAGGATGTGCATATTTGTGCAGAAGAACTAGTGACTCTGAGCCACATGACCAGCAGGAAATCCAACTCTCCTGTGAAGCATCCTCTTACCATGCAGGTGGAAGAGATTTTTGAACAGGAAGGAGGCACAAAATGGATGATGCAGGTATGGTTTTTTCACTGACCCTTAGCACTTGTGACAAATATTAGGACATGGGGCTTCGTGTGACAAAAGGAAAAGTCATATTAGCAGGTAGCATTGGAAATTTTCAAGTAGAGAACAGAAGTTAATTTGGTAATAAACATATATGACATTAACTGACCCTTCACCTCAAGGAATCAATACCCCAGTCGTGGACACCAATGCTCAATATTTCCACAAATACATTCATGACATGAAAAAGAAATATTTTGCACAGTGAGAAAATGACTTTAATGAAATTTTGCTTCCTCCTATTTATGATTGTCTCTGATCCAAGAATGTATTAGATCAATTTATCCAAATGTATCTTTCCATGTAGACTCCACTGGGAGACATATACATACTAAGCAGTGTTTGCAGGGTTGGTGGAATACTGGGCTTTATTTACAAACGTGGACAATTTTCTTTTACATCACTGGACAATGATTCTTTTCAAAACCCTCTTTATGTCTCTGTTCTTCAGACTGTAGATGAAGGGGTTCAGCATGGGTGTGGCCACTATGTACATCACTGAGGCCACTGCACTTGCGTGGGAGCTCTGGGTAGCAGCAGAGCTAAGGTAAACACCAAGCACCGTACAATAAAATAAACAGACAAAAGAAAGGTGAAATGCATAGGTGGAAAATGCTTTATGCTTGCCCTGATCTGATGATATTCTACATATGGAGGAAATTATCTTAGAATTAGAGTAAAAGATCCCAACAAAAACACCACCACCCAGCAGGACAGCTGCAAAATGCATCACCAAATTATTCAGAAAGGTGTCAGAACAGAAAAGTTGGATCATCTCACTGAGTTCACAAAAAAGTGGGGGGTATGCAAGTGTGAACAGAAGGAAAGCCGCAACATCATTAAACTTTGTAGCAAGGAATTCAGGATACACATGACCCAGGACATCAGAACCAGCAGTCCACAGAGCTTATGGTTCATGATGACCGTGTAGTGCAGGAGGTGAAAGATGGCCTCAAAGTGGTCATAGGCCATCACACTCAGGAGAAAGACATCCAACACAGCAAAGAGTATGAGAAAATAAATCTGAGTAACGCAGCCTGTGTAGGTTATGACTTTGCTCTGAGTCCGGATATTCCACAGCATCTTGGGGATGGTGGTGGAGGTGAAGCAGATGTCTACAAAGGACAGGTTGGCCAGGAAGAAGTATATGGTGGTGTGGAGGTGGGAGTCAGTGTTTCAGCCAGGGTGAGTAGGAGGTTTCTAAACACAGTGATCAGGTACATGGAGAGGAAAAGCCCAAATATGAGGGGCTGCAGTTCTGGGTCCTCTGATAATCCCAGAAGAAACACTGAAATTTGTGTATCATTGCCTGCTTCCCTGTGGTGGAGGTGACTTCTGGGAAAGAGGGAAATAGCATGACTGATTTTCATATAATCATGCATTATTAATGTATCGCTCTCTGTCTTTACACCTATTTTCAGAAATATTACCAACTCATTTTTTAAAGTTTTTAAAAATTTTCCAGCTAATTAACATACAATGTAATGTTAGTTTCAGGAGTTGCATTTAGTGACTCAACACTTCCATACAACCCTGGTGCTCATCAGGAGCTGCTTCCTAATACTCCTCACCTATTTCACCCATCCCACTCCTCCCCTCTGGTAACCAGCAGTGTATTCTCCAGAGTTAAGAATCTATTTCCTGGTTTGCTTGTTCACTCTCTCTCTCTTTTTTTCAGTGTTCTTGATTGTTTTGCCTCTTAAATCACACACAATAAGAAAATCTGGATGGCAGCCTAATTATTCCCCAGAAGAAGACAAACATTAAACAACTGGCACTATTTTCAAAATTGGTGTGAAGAGAGATAAGAACAGAAGGAACAATTGTTATCTATTTAAAGAGAATTACATCTTCAAATCCCCTCTTCGCCTCTACTTGGTAGACAGTTGTGATGTCTTCTCTCACCCCAGCAGAAATCAGAGGTGTTACTCTCTGGAGATGTGTCTAAACTTCAGGATGCTAGACTCATACCCTAACCCAAACTCTAACCCTAGCCTCTAACTATGATGCCCAACATTAACCTAATCCTAACCCTCTGCATGTGTCCCTGAAATGCAGAAACATCCTCTCACTCTGGACCTAAACCTAACTTTAACCTTAACCTTGGCCCTAACCCTAACACTAATTATGGGCCTGAGGAAAAAAGGTTTGTTGTGAGATATATATGGAATATTACTCAGCCATCAAAGAAGAAGGAACTCTCGCCATTTGTGAGATGTGCAACATGGATGGAGATAGAGAGTTTTATGCAAAATAAGTCAGAGAAAGAAAATATATCATGTGGTTTTACTCATGTATGGAGTATAAGGAAAAGGAAAACAAGTGACTAAATGGAAAAGAAGAAAGAAAGAAAGAAAGAAAGGAAGGAAGGGAAGAAGGAAGGAAGGAAGGAAGAAAGAGGCAAACCAAGAATCAGACTCTTAAGTATAGCCCATTGGTGGTTACCAGAGAAGAGGTGGGTGGGGGAATGGGAGAAATAGATTGTGGGGATTTGGGAATGCACTTGTCATGATGAGTACTGGGGGATGTATGGAAGTGTTGAATCACTATATTGTCCACCTGAAGCTAATATTATGCTATAGGTTAACTAACTGGGACTTAAATAAAATCTTAAAAACATGAGCAGTTTCAAAGCAAATTTTCATGGAAAATCAAATACTAAATGAAACAGGATATAAAATAGCAATAATTTGGGGGCCTGGGTGGCTCCGTGGGTTAAAGCTTCTGCCTTCAGCTTGGGTCATGATCCCAGAGTCCTGGGATCGAGCCCCGAATCAGGCTTTCTGCTCAACAGGGAGCCTGCTTCCTCCTCCTCTCTCTCTCTCTCTCTGCCTGCCTCTCTGCCTGCTTGTGATCTCTGTCTGTCAAATAAATAAATAAAATCTTAAAAAAATAAAATAGCAATAATTTCATGATAACCTAGATTATAAGTAAATTGTTGAAGACCTAGAAATTAAAAAAAGGTAGCATAGAATGTTCTGGTCCATGACAGATGCTCAGTTATTATTTGTTGAATGAATCAGAAATTAGATCTCAAAGTATATGGACATTTACCATACCGTAAAGTTGTCTTTCAATTTAGTTGGAATGAGTCAAACTGCTAAATAAAAGCTAGCATAAATGGACATACAACTGGAAGAATATGAAATAGGGCTCTCCATCAGCATTCTACAAAAACCAGAGGGATTATGACCTCAGTGTAAAAGCAACCAATACAATATAGATAAATATCAAGAAAACTACATTTAAAATTTATAGGTAGCCAAAATCATGTTAATAAAGTAAGAAAATCAGAAATAAGAAGAAAGATTTTTAAATTAAATTTTAAATTTTTATGGTCAAAAGTTATGTTCTGAAAGTTAGTTGAGAAACAATGGTTTAAGGAAATAATTTAAAATGCTGAGGACAGGGGTGCCTGGGTGGCTCAGTGGATTAAAGCCTCTGCTTTCGGCTTAGATCATGATCTCAGGGTCCTGGGATCGAGCCCCACTTTGGGCTCTCTGCTCAGCAGGAAGCCTGCTCCCCCCTCTCTATCGGCCTGTCTCTCTGCCTACTTGTGATCTCTGCCTGTCAAAATAAATAAATAAAATATTTTAAAAATGCTGAGAAAAATGCAGAAAAAAATTTAAATTAAAAAATGCAGAAAAAAAAGCAAAACAAAAATTGAGGGAGGTAGGTAACATATGGTCATAGAGTAATAAAAGCCAACCAGAATGGTCTTCAAATATACAGTGTGCAAAAACTGAGAGATAGTTTAAGAAAACAACAAGAAATGTTACTTTCACCCAGCAGCCTGAGGAAGAAATTACAGAGCTGTTACATTGTGGTTGGAACTTTTAAACTAGTGGCCAATTTGCTGGCAAAAGTAAGTGTTACAAGGGGTGAGGGCAGAACCTGAAGACAGCTGTGTTCCAAATACCGACATTCTTTGACTTGGGTTTTCTCTGTCTCTGCACCATGGACAGTCTGGCCAGAGCCTGCCCTGGGTGGGTTGTGTCCTGTGCAATGTAGGGTGTTTAGACATTCCTGTCCTCCACACACCCTTCCCCAGTGTGACGGGCAAAGCTAGCTCCAGTGATCAATGACCCTCAGGGGACAAAAATCAGACCCAATTAGAACCACACACTGAGTGTAACAATCTCAAACTATTTTTTGCAGTATTGCTGCAATAGCAATTTAATGATAAAGAATATGAAAGACCTTCAAAATTGTGAGTAGCAGTCACCCCGTGAAGTTGATATTAGCACTGAATAAACACATTAATTATTTAATCAAGCAAACAAAGAAACACAATGTTCACTCATTCTGGGCTAAGTTGAATTGGCTATCAGGTGGTGATGGGTCAATGTTCCTGTTGTCCACGGACCACTTGGATGTTGGGCTCACTTGGTTGGGGTGTGTGACAGGAAGGTGTCCTTGTGGAAGTCTGAATTCCTTACTGCAAGACAGATGATAGGGATTAAATCTGTCTTCAGCTGAGACATCAGGGAGAAGTGAAGCATTGGTCCCCAGCCAAAATCAGGACTCAGAACAAACAGACAAGAATCATGGCCCTTCCTGTCCAAAGGTTGCACAGGCTGATGGACTGGAGACAAGGAGGTATTTTATAGCTCCCTGTATCTGGTCATTAGACACACTTCCCTCTTATTACTTCAGCATGCTTCCCAAGTGGAAAACTACTTTTCACACAAAGGAATTTTTTCTAATGAACCTCTATTCCCAAGAGACCCATTTAGAAGTAACAAATCAATTTTTTTGTTTGTTTTGGTTTGGTTTTCTTTTTTTCCTTTTTTTTTTTTTTTTTTTACTCCATTTCCCTGAGAATGCCCTCTCCCTGATGTGTGACTATCCTAGCACCTTATCTCAACTCTGAGGTATATTTTTCTTCAAGTCTATAACCCAGGAACCTTCCTGGATTAAGTCTCTTTATCTTCAAAGCATTGACATTTGGTGGGAACCCAGCCCTGCTATCTCCAGGTAGGGTCTGTTCTTCTTTTCAGCAAGGTGGAGAAGTGGGTTCCTCTGATAATGAACCTTGGCCACTACACACATTGGCTTCCAACACATTTGTCATTACAATTAGGAATTTCTTACTTCATCTCAAGTTAAAAGCTATCACTTGACCCTTGTTATAAAATCTTTGCTAATTCTAAGTGACATACCTATGTCTTTGTGTGAGCTATCACCCATACTGAGCAACTTATAGGGATTGTTTGATTTTATTTTTGTAAACATGTTATTCCTGAAGAAGTATATTTCTTAACTCCATTCTTCCTGCAGGATTGGTGCTTGGTGATGTCTACTGATCTACTCTGAGTTAATGTATGACTATGTGGTGGGGCATGAGCATGATTCTCTCTGAATGCTTCTAGTTCTCAAGCTCTAGGGCAGTCGTTCTCAACCAGGAATGAATTTTCCCCTGAGGATGCCTAGTAATGTCTGATGCTCTGAAAACCTATATATACAAAAAAGGATCCTCCAAAATAGAATTACACTGCCTCAAATGTCAAAGGGAACAAGTGAGAAAACCTTTTCTAGACCAGCACTTCTTCAACTTCAAATTGTCTACAAGGTGTCCATGAATCCACAATGATCCCACTACAAATGCAAAATCTGATCATGGTCCTGTGTAGCCCAGATTCTGCATTTCTAGCAAGCTCCCAGGTGATGTTGATCTTAGGATCCTGGTCTGTGGACCACTTTTTGATTAGCAGGGTGTGATCATGTGTTAGAGTTGCTAATGAATTTACATCCAGAAAAAGTATCAGTTAGGATTGGAGAAATTGGAAACATTGTAGACTGTTGGTGAACATAAATGTTGATGAAGCCACTGTGGAATACAGTATTAATTAAAAATAAAATTAACATGTGATCCTATATTTGCACTTCTGCATGTTTGCCCAAGGAAAACAAAAAACATGGATTGGAAAAGGCACATGCACCCACACATTTATTTGCAGCATATATATAATATTCTACAGATGGAAACAACCAATGTATGTAATATACACACACACACATAATCATACATGTATATATGTATCATATATTTATACACTTATCCATATCTAAAATGTCATATATATATGTATGTGTACATACATATATACACATAATGGCAAATATAATGTATATAGCAAGATTGCATTCCTTGTCATGCCTGAATAATATTCCATTTATTTATATATAATAAATACATATGTTTATTTATATATAAAGTTATTTATATGTAAATAAAATCATAAATTTATAATGTATGATATATAAAATATATATTTTTAATATGTAAATAAAATGGAATGTTACTCAGGCATGACAAAGAATGAAATTTTGCCATGTAGTTGGAGCTAGAGTATATTATGCTAAGCAAAATAAGTCAGTCAGAGAAAGACAAATAACATATGTCCTCACTTATGTATGGACTTTAAGCAATAAAACAAATGACCAAAGTGAAAAAAAGACAGAGAGACAAAAAAAAGAAACAATCTTTGTTTTAAGATTTTATTTATTTTATTTTGAGAGATAGTGAGAGAAAGAACATATGATGGGGGGAGGATGAGAGGGAGAAGCAGACTCTCTACTGTGCAGGGAGCTTGATGGGGACTCGATCCTAGGACCCTGGGATCCTAACCTGAGCTGAAGGCAGATGTTTAACAACTGAAACACCCAGGTGCCCACAAGAAACAGTGTCTTAACAATAAAGATCAAACCAATCATTAGCAGAGGTGATGGGGCTTGTGGGGGAGGTTGGAAGAAATAGGTGATATGGATTAAGGAGTTGTGGTGAGCATCGCAAGGCAGTTGTGGTGAGCATCAGATGGTGTATGGAAGTGTTGAGTGATTATACTGTAACCCTGAAACTAATAAAATACTGCATATTAATTATACCACAATTTAAAACATTAGAGAAGAAATTAAAAATGAATTTTAAAAGGATGAAAAGATAAAAAGATTAGCTATGATTGTCCACGTGGAACTAAGGTAATCATGGCAGTCCTCCAAATGTTGATGAGGCAGACAAAAGAGTTGGTCTCAGAGAGACTTTGAAAATGCTTCCCTGTTGGCTCTAAAGGTGGGGGGAGACCCAGGAGCCCAGGAATGCAGGCAGCCACCAAGAAAGACTGGAATTGAAGACATACAAATGGCTAACAGACACATGAAAAAAATGTTAATCAACATTAGCCGTCAGGGAGATTCAAATCAAAACCGCATTGAGATACCACCTTACACCAGTTAGAATGGCCAAAATTAACAAGACAGGAAACAATGTGTGTTGGAGAGGATGTGGAGAAAGGGGACCCCTCTTACATTGTTGGTGGGAATGCAAGTTGGTGCAGCCACTTTGGAAAACAGTATGGAGATTCCTTAAGAAATTAAAAATAGAGCTACCCTATAACCCTGCAATTTCACTACTGGGCATTTACCTCAAAGATACAGATGTAGTGAAAAGAAGGGTCATATGTACCCCAGTGTTCATAGCAGCAATGACCACGATCGCCAAACTGTGGAAGAGACAAGATACCCTTCAGCAGACAAATGGATAAAGATATGGTCAATATATACAATGGAGTATTATGCCTCCATCAAAAGGATGAATACCCAACTGTTGTATCAACATGGACAGGATGGGAAGAGATTAGGCTGAGTGAAATAAGTCAAGCAGAGAGAGTCAATTATCACATGGTTTCACTTACTTGTGGAGCATAACGAATAACATGGAGGACATTATGAGAAGAAAAAGAAAAATGAATTGGGAGAAATCTGAGGGGGAGCTGAAGCATGAGAGACTGTGGACTCTGAGAAACAAACTGAGAGTTTTGGAGGGGATAGGGGTAGGAGGTTAGGTGAGCCTGGTGGTGGAAATTAAGGAGGGCACAGATTGCATGGAGCACTGGGTGTGGTGCATAAACAATGAATCTTGGAACACTGAAAAAATAATATTAAATTGTAAAAAAAAAGGTGAGAGACTGGAATTGGAAAGGAAACCCATTCTCCCTTGAGCCTCTAGAAGGAGCTCGACCCTGCAGACATCTTGCTATTAGCCCCATGAGACTCTTTCTAAACTTCTGCTCCCAGAACTCTAAGAGCACTTATCTGTTTGTTTTAAGCAACTAGTGTAGGGATGTTTTACAGCAGCAGGAGGAATCTCATTTGGACATAGGCAATAACAATACTTGGGAAAAATGGATTTAGGCCTCTCAATCCCTTCATCCATTTCCCTGGGATAAGGGCAATTTACATTAAAAACCCACAGTAGTTGGAGGTGGAGGGAAGAGGATAGCATGACTCTTTGATGGACATTGGGGAGGGTATGTGCTATAGTGAGTGCTGTGAATTGTGTAAGACTGATGATTCACAGACCAGTGCCCATGAAGAAAAAATACATTATATGCTAATTAAAATAACCCATAGTAGATAGAAAGGAAATTTTAACTTGATTTGGAGATATTCTACCTCATTAGTTGATACAGTGAATTCCTTGTGGCATAAATGTGAGTGTAGTCTCACTCTGAGGCTTTTGAGGCAGTGACATAGGAAAAGGAACTCATGATCAAAATTAGGGTCATTCATTGTAATTTAAGTCTTCATATTTCTCCATCCTCTTATTTCATGTACATTCAAAAGTTTTTTCTTTCTCAGCACTATCCTCTCCAGCTTTCTCAAGATTCCTTTCAACATAAATGATGAATTCATAAATGAATTGTGTGAGTGAGCTTATTTGAAAGAAAATGTATGGAAACACACACACAAGACACAACCATTACCCTCAAACGTTTCATTGAGGTAAAATAGGAAGTTTCACACATTTTATTTATTCCAAAAAATGTCCATATGATGTTATGTTTGGAATCCCACATTACCTTCATAAATAGAGAAAATGATGCTCAGGCTGCCTAAACTTTAATAATTACCTCCTAAAGCAGTTAAAACTAATGTACAATCTTAAATCATACACAAATAGAAACTTACATGTACTCTTCATTTTTGTGTACTCCTTGAATTCACCAATTCAAGGTTGGTGCACGTTCAACATGTGCAAGTTACTGTGTGTAATTATACTCCAATGATTTATTCAGTGGAAAAATATAATGCTGCATGGCTATTGGTAGGATCTAGAGCACAGGTAGCTGTCTCTCCCTTAAGAGTGTTGGGAAATAGCACTTCTAGTAGGGAAGAAAGCCGAGTGTTAATTATGGATGTATAAACAATAGAATTGAACTTACATAATTCACAGGATAAACCAATTTTTTTCTATGAGTAAGAGATTCACCTACATATGGAAAGGTAGTAATAAGAGCGTGTAAATTGGCTGAGACAGAAGAGCACTACCACCACACACAACATCATGGATGAGTTTGGAAAAAGAGTCCACACAGTCACACCTGACTCCAGATCCATGAGGAGTCCGGCAGACATCAGAAATGCTCCCCAGCATATAATTTAATTTGCATGTAAAGGTTTTATGATATTGCACTTGACAAGAACAACTTGTTATACAGCAAGAGCTGACTGACACAATAAACTGAGTGAAGAGACCTAGAGGCAACTAGAACATGTGCTACTTTTTATTTGTGTCATATGATCTGACATTGAGAGCAGGCATGATCATTCTGTGATTCGAGCTTATTTCTGATGACTTTGTGAATAAGTGACTATATGCGGTCTTCTTTCTGGGTTTCTGGGAGAGTTTAAGACCTGGCGAGACATCCAGCTCTCCTATGAAGCATCCTCTGATCACACAGGTGGAAGAAATTTCTGAGCAGGAAGGAGATACAAGATGGACATTGCTGATACTGTTCATTCCCATCCCTTAGCATTTATTACAAATATTAGGAAAAGGGGGTTATTTCTTGTTACAATAAAAGAGCCATATTACCCAGTAGCTTTGGAAGTTTTCAAGTAGATACGGGAAAATAACTCACCAATAAACATAGAACACACAAAGCAATCCTTCCCCTCAATGAATAAAAACTTTCAGCTTTGGGTACCAGTCTTCTCTGCTTCAATAAATCAATACACAGGAAAATGAAATACTTTTGGATAGTAGGAAAATGAGAAGTTTGAAATGCTGTACTTTCTTATTTCTTGAATATTAAAATTTTTAAAATTCCAGTATAATGAACATACTGTGTAATACTAGCTTCAGGTGTACAATATAGTGATTCAGCAATTCTCTACATTATAGTGCTCATGATGGTAAGTGTACTCTTAACCCCGTCACCTATTTCACTGATTCCCCCACTCTCCTCCCCTCCGGCAACAACCATTTTGTTCTCCCTATCTGTTTGTTTTGTTTCTTAAATACCCCATATAAGGGATATCTATGTGACTCAGTTGGCTAAGCATCTACCTCCTGGTCAGGTCACGATCCCAGGGTCCTGGGATTGAACCTCATTGGGCTTCTGGATGAGCCTGCAATCTGCTTCTCCCTCTCCCTCTGGCCCTCCCCCTGGTTGTGCTCTCCCTCTCTCAATTTCTCTCTTTCTCCTTCAAATATATGAATAAAATCATTTTACAAATTCCACATATGAGTGAAATTATATGATATTTGTCTTTCTCTGACTGATTCCATTTTAGCATTATACTCTCTAGATCCATCCATTTTCTAAATGCTTACAACAAAATAAAAAGCTTCCACACAGCAAAGGAAACAATCAACAGACACTAAGTCAGGTTCAGCTAGCAAACCTTGAGACAGCGAATGAAAAGATTACCCTAGACACTTTAGTAGGAGAAAGGAGAGGTTCTGGGGACGAGATGCTTCAGTAGCAAACGTCTCGAGCCACAATGCCTCTACCTTTATTGTGAATGTTATCAATATAACAAGAGAATAAGAAAAGCAAGAAGGAATGTGAAGCTGTAATCATTAAGACAGTGGCATAGGGAGTATTGTGTGAATAGAACAAGCTGTGCTTGTGTTGGGCATGCAGATAAGGAATGTGTGGACTGCATGATCTCCAAAGATAAATGTTTCTCCTTAGTCAAGCATTTACTCCCTGGATGAGTGGACTAAGCCACAATGAGAATCTGGGTGTTTTCAGCCCAGAAACCTTTAAAGGGCCCAGTTTTCCAGTCACTCTTTCTTTGCTTTTCAATCAGTCTCATCCAGGGAGGATGTGGTTATTAAATCTTCTCTAGTCAGGCACTAATTCCCACAGTCAACAAAACAAAAAGACCACCTACTGAATGGGAGAAGATATTTACAAGTTATATATCCAATAAAGGATTAATATCCAAAATATATAAATACAATTTATAAGTCAACACCAAAAAGTCAACAAAAATTCAATTAAAAAATGGCCAGAAGATATGAACACACATTTCTCCAAAAAAGACACCCAGATGATCAACAGGCACATTTTCAACATCATTCATCATCAGGGAAATGCAAATCAAAATCATAATGAGATATCACCTCACACCTGTCAGAATGGCTAAAATTAACAAAGTAGAAAACAACAGATGTTGGTGATGATGTGGAGAAAGGGGAATCCTCTTGCACTATTGGCGGGAATGCAAACTGGTGCCTTCACTCTGGCAAATAGTATGGAGGTTTCTCAAAAAATTTAAAAAAAAAAAGAACTACCATATGATCCAGCAAATCACACTCCTGGGTATTTACCCAGAGAAAATGCATCTTCATATCTGAGATCATCTCTGGTACTAAGAACATACCAGTTCAATCTATTCAAATTTCTCTTTCCATGTAGACTTCACTGGGCGATATATATATTTTTTCTAATCAATGTTCACTAGTGGCCACGTTAGGCATTCTGGACACCTAGCTGAATAATAGAAAAAAAAAAAACAAGAAGAGTACTTTTAATGCATAGTAGTAGGTTTGTAGAGAAAGAATTTGACATTAAGCTTTTGACTTCTGAGGCATCCATTTCAAGGACAACTATGTTGAATAAACATACTGTCAGGTGTGGGACACTATTATCATAGAAACACTCAGGTGGTCCCACCTGTGAAAGATCTCTTCAGAACGCCCTGGGAAACCCCGATACTGACACATGAGTGATGATGCTTTCCCTCCATGTCAGAATTTCACTCTTATGTTTTAAACTTGTCAGTAAAGAGTAAAACTGCAAGCCACTAGCCACTCTGCTCATGGACCCCACTAAATGCAGGGCTCCAGTTTTAGGCTGTCTCTCTCAGGCTCTGATTCTCTGCCCCCACCCAGACCCTTCTGGCTCTGCCCTCAAGGACCTGTGAGTAATAAACCTGGTTTTGTTAGAGTTTTCTGATGGGTGTTGCTGAGGTGTGTCTTGCAGTCATACTAAGAACCTAAGGGTTGGTGCAGCCACAGAAGAGGCTCTGGTCAGGAAGCATCTGTGGGAATGTCCACAAACACACAGGGTGCAGGGAAGTGCCTGGGCTTTCCTAGCCTGAGGATCTCTGTCAGTAACCTGAGACTTAAAGGGATCAATGTTAGAGTTCACATTATTAGGAACAAGAGTAAAGGTAGTGATGTAAAAAGATGGACAGATATTAGGGGAAAACTATGTATTTTCATCTACATTAAAGTTATTTAAAGGGCATAGTTGCCAATTATATTTCCTTCCAAATGAAGAATATAACTCATGATTATTGTCTTGGGAAATCTAAGGAAATTTTATTTGGCATGGTATAAGTTATTTGAAATGTAATTATTTTTAAGAAATCCAACTTGCCACATATAATATGTAGAAATTTCCCAGCATTTTTGACCAAAGGGGGGAAAATATTGGGATAGTATGAAAATGGACAAAGGGAAAACTCTGTGTATATAAGACAGAGCAGACACTTAATAAAGTAAGAAGGGCATGTGAAGTAACAAGCACTGAGTGTATACTCAACTAATGAATCATTGAAGACTACATTAAAAACTAATGATGTACTGTGTGTTGGCTAATTGAACTTAATTTTTAAAAGAAGAAAAAAAAGAATGTGAATGATTAAATATATGGGGAAGTTGAATTGAAACAAATGGACATTCCAAGGAATATACAGAAGGAAAAGATTCTACTCCCACAGCCTGTTAAAAAATGTCAGTTCCTGTCTCTGAAGCTCTGATCCCTGCAATCATGGGCACTTCGTCAGGCCTAAGACAATTTGCTTTTACATTACTGGAACTCCAATGGTTCTTTTCAAAGTCCTCTTTATGTCTCTATTCCTCAGACTGTAGATGAAGGGGTTCAGCATGGGTGTGGCCACTATGTACATCAATGAGCCCACTGCACTTCTGTGGGAGCTCTGGGTAGCAGGAGAGTTAAGGTAAACTCCTAAGCTGGTACAACATAATAAGAAGACAACTTACAGATGAGACGCACAAGTAGAAAATGCTTTATACTTGCCCTGATCTGTTGAGATCCCAAGTATGGAGAAAACTATCTTACAATAAGAGTAAAGGATCCCAGTGAGGCGACCACCAGCCAGCAGTGTAGTTGCAATATACATCACCATGTCATTAAGAAAGGTGTCCAAACAGGCAAGTTGGACCACCTGATTGATTTCACAGAAAAAGGGGGAGATTTCCACCAATACACAGGACAGCCATGACACCATTAAGCTTTGTAATAAGGAATGCAGAGCACTCATGATCCAGGATACTAGAACCAGCAGTGCACAGACCTGGGGATTTCATGATGACTATATAGTGCAGGGGGTGACATATGGCCACAAGTCAGTCATAGGCCATCACAGCCAGGAGAAAAGCATCCAATCCTGCAAAGAGTAAGAATAAGTATATCTGAGTGATGCAGCCTGCATAGGTTATAACTCTTCTCTGAGTCTGGATGTTCCACAGCATCTTGAGGACAGTGGTGGAGGTGAAGCAGATGTCTACAAAGGACAGGTTGGCAAGGAAGAAGTACATAGGAGAGTGGAGGTGGGAATCATAGCTGACAACCAGGATGATGAGCAGGTTTCCAAATACAGTGATCAGGTACATGGAGAGGAAAAGCCCAAATATGAGGGGCTGCAGTTCTAGAATCTTTGAAAATCTCAAAGGAAGAAACTCTGAAATTCTGGTATCATTTCCCAGTTCTATGTGGTCAAGGTGACTGCCAGGAGACAAAAACTAACATGACTATTTTTCCAATAATTAACATTATAAATATCATTGAAATTACACAGTTTGTATTTTACATTCAAAAGTGAATATATATAGTTCTTGTACAGAACTTGTCCATTGTTGGGATGCCCCCCTCCCATGCCAGCTATGAATAAGAATGGGTATCCCACACACAGTCTTTTCCCCAAGTACTCATGTGTTCTATACTTTCAATTAGAAATTCTGTCACATGTTTGATGAATAAACTTGAGTACTGTCTAACCTCCAGGCAAAGAGTACAGGTGTCAAAAAAAAAAAGTCTGCACAGTTTAAGGATGGATAAGTTAAGCAAATAGAAGATCATCAGAAGGTCATAGGTGCTATGAAGAATTCACTGGTATGAAGGAAAGAGTGCATGGAAGTGTTGTTTTCCTGCTGGTTGCTCAGGTAGACAACAAGCACACATTTCCACAGATGTTCCAAGGGTAAAACAGAAGGAGACACAAGATTATCCAGGGAAGTATGTGCCGAACATATGGAGCAGTGTGAAGGCTTTGAAAAAAGAATTGTATTTTTAAATTAATTTTTCAAACTTGAGTGTGGTTGACACACTATATTATTTTACTTTTGGGTGCACAACACAGTGACACAACAAGTTTAAACATTGCACTGTGTTCAGGACAGGAAAAGCTTCCATCTCTCACCACACAATGCTATGATGATATCACTGACTATATTCCCTAGGCTGTGCCTTTTATTCCCATTACTCATGCACTCTTTAACTGGAGGCCACTCCTCTTCACCATTCTGCTTTTCATTTGTTCATTTATTGTTTTAAAAAAATAAAAGCTCAAGGGACCCCTGGGTGGCTCAGTTGGTTAAGCAGCTGCCTTGGGATTGAGTCCTGCATCAGGCTCCTTGCTGGGCAGGGAGCCTGCTTCTCTCTCTGCCTCTGCCTGCCACTCTGTCTCCTTATGCCAGCTTCCAGAAAGTGATATAGCCCCAGGTTCCTGAATCAGCAGCCTTAGAAATCTGCTCCAGTGAGAGACATCCCTGTTTGAAAAGGGCTTAGGTTGAAATGGGAAGAATTCTAGGTGGGACAGCATGGTCTCAGGATTCCTGGGGTCACAGAATTACTGGGGATGCCTGAGCTGTTAGAGTTCCCAAGCATTGGAGCAAGAAACCTGGTTACAGTCAGTGAACATATGAGAGGGTTCTCAGCTGGGTTTGCCATAAACTGTGATCTGGGGACTACTGGGAGACAGCTCCCCACCTCAGGACCCTACAGAGAACTGGAACATGGGGACCCACTACCATCCCCATGGTGGGCTGGGAAGGTGATGAACATGGAAGCAAAAATTCTCACCAAGATTCTAGTCAATAGTATCCAACAGTACACTAAAAGAATTATTCACCAAGACCAATGGGGATTTATTCCTGGATTGCACATGTGGTTCAACATCTGCAAATTATTCAGTGCAATACCACATTAAAAAAGGAAAAGAAAAGAAAGGAAATGGAAAGAAGATAAATAAAAGGAAGGACAGGAATCATATGATCCTCTCAATTGATGCAGAAAAAGCATTTGGTGAAATACAACGTCCTTTCTTGATTAAAACTCTCCAAAGTTAGGATAGAGTAACATACCTCAATACCATAAAAGCCATCTACGAAAAGCTCACAGTGAATATAATTCTCAATGGCAAAAAAAGAGAGATTTTTCCCCCTAAAGTCAGGAAGAGGACAGGGATGCCCACTCTCAACACTTGCTCAACACATCATTAGAAGTTCAAGCCTCAACAATCAAAGATATAAAATGCATCTGAGTGGCGAAGAAGTCAAACTCACTCTTTGAAGATGACGTGATACTTTATGTGGAAAACTGAAAAGACTCCACCCCAAAATTGTGAGAACTCACACAGCAACTCAGAAATATGGCAGGATACAAAATCAATGCACAGAAATCAGCTGCACTTAAATTCCAATCATCTTCCCATTCATACCTCCTCACCCATATCGATTTAACGAACATTGAACTTGAGTTGCAGATTCATCTGAAGCCCAAGTCTCCAGGCTCAGAGACTCAATACACCTGCAGTCCTCTGCTTGGAGTCATCCACTGGTCTATTTGGCATCATTCACCTCCTCTCTATCTTCACAATCCCATTGCCTCTTCCAGACTCCAATGGATCATCCCCCTCATCAATCTGTTTTTCCTTTGCTGTTTTATTTAACATTCCCACAGAAAAAGGACACATTCTCTAGCAATAACTTAGATGTAGTGGTTATCAATGTGTAATTTTTATTTAATTATATGTATATTTCCCTGCTAGAAGGTGAGTGCATGGTGCATGTTATATATAATCCCAGATATCATTTGGTTAGTACCAAAAAGAATAAATACATATTGTGCAAAGGAATGAGAGAATCTGTGCCCACAGAAGTTGGCAGTGAACAGATGCAGAGAGTTAATAGCCCAGGAATGGAGGATGTGGGAAAGGAATTTTCCATATTCTGAGCTTGGGACCATTTGTGGGTCAGGCTGTGGTTTGTAAGAATAAAATAGAACAGAATAAATAGGCATAATAAAAAATATTAGAGTGCATCATACATAGGGTGTATAGCAAATCATTTTTTGTGCTAAGTTCTAGAGATACGCCTTTAACATAGTAAAATGACTATAAATGAATGAGTTGACCCACCAACAAACACAATCATCTCTTGGCTCTGGGTTAGGCTGGGTAGGGTTTCAGGTGACCTCAGGTAAAAGCTTTCAGCTTTCATTCTCTCTGAACATTTCCTTAAATACCTGCTGAGCTCTGAGACTTACCTGGATGGGGTCTCTGAGAGGAAAGTCTCCATGTGGAGTTCCAAACTCCTCCCTGAATATTTCATGGTGGAGACCTAATCTCTGTCCCCAGACAGGACAGCAGGAAGTAAGTAGTAAATCATGGGTCCTGCAGTCAGACTTAGGAATCCAAAAGCAAAAACCGTGTCTCCTCCAGCTCAAGCTTGAATGTGCTCAGGGGCTGCAGTAGAGGACATTTTTATAGCTCTCAATGTTTGCTGTATCTGTTCCCTATCCTTGTTCATTAGACACATTACTCCAACCCCTGAGTACACCATCCCAAGGGAATTTATCTGTACTGAATGAAATTCTTTCCTGTAGATTTTCTGTTCCCAAGAGACCAGGTAGCATTAAGGCACAACCAATGTTTTTTACTACTCCCTGAACTCTCCTGGCTTCCAGAACGCTAACATTGAGACTTTCCACAGACGTGAGTGAAAGGCTTTTTTTGTTTGTCTTGTTTTGTTTGTTTGTTTGTTTTCCAAATCTAAAACTTTGTAGTTCCCCACAGCTGAGGAAATGCTGAATATGGAGGAAACAACTTGATAGTAAGACAACAGTATTGCAAAAGGAATCACGGCCAGAAGGGCAATGGCAGAATACACACTTGATGAAGGTGTCAGAACAGACAAGCTTCAGAACTTAAGGAAGATCACCAAAAAGAAGGGTGTGGAATTTCCATGTTTGTGCTGAAGAACAATCTCAAAAGTATCAAGGTCTCAAGCAGGGATTCCATGACACTGATGCAGCAGGACCCCAAGGCCAGCAGCCCACAGAACTGGGGGTTCATGATGACCGAGTAGTGCAGTGGATGACAGATGGCCACAAAGTAGTCAAAGGCCATCATAGTCAGGACCAAATTGTTCAGGATTCCCAACACACTGAAAAAAAAAATCTGGCTGAACCATTCTTCATATGTTATGGTTTTGCTGAGTCTGACTGTTCAGCAGAATCTTGGGGATGGTGGTAGAGGTGAAACAAATGGCAGTAAAGGACAGGTTGGAGAGGAAGAAGTACAGGGGCCTGTGGAGGTGGGAGTCTGAGAAGATGGCCAGGATGATGAGCAGATTCCCAGTGAAGGTGACTAAATATGTGGACAGGAACAGCCCAAAGAGCATAAACAGAGCCTCCAACTTCAATAAAAATCCTATTCTTAAGCACATGTTTGATTTCCTGATTCCATGTGGATGAAATAACTAGAAGGAAGGAAAAAAAATCAGCATTCAATGAACATCACATTGACAGCACAGAAGTGTGATTTCCTTTCATTTCCAGTGAACGGATTAATAAAACTACCCTGTTTTGCCATAGTTGGTGAATTTGAAATGCTTCCATCCTTCCCTTGCTACCACTGTCATATGGAAATGTAGTCCTAGTTCCAAAGCAGTCATTCCCCTAATAACGAAGCTACTAGGAGTACAGTCCATGGACCAGCAGGAGCAGCATTGTCCAGAGCTCCATTGCAGAGTCTCAGGTCACATTCAGACTTGCTGAATCAGACTCTACATTGTGACAAGATAACGGGGGATTCCCTTGCTTATTCATGACTGAGTAGCATTGTTCTAGAACATCTGTGGATTTCAGTCCTTCAATTTTTATCTCCTCATATGTATTTTCGCCTAATCCTTCCTCCAAACCTCCCTACTTCATATGTGGGCAAGAAAGGAGGACAATAATGAGTTCTTTTTTATGCCATCTGTGTGGAGTCAGTTATTTCCAACCAACAGTCTTACTGTTCCCAACATCATGTATGAATCCTGCATTCAGTTTTTCAGTGCAAATATCTTTAACTTTCACAGTGATTTACATTGCTTATATGGCCAGATTATATTATTTTGCATAACATTTTGTGCACTCTATTCTATGTCATTTTAAATATATTTTTTAAAAGTATTGTAAGCACCACATCTTAAGCTGATAATATATTTTGGTATTTTTGTTGTTGTTTCATTTTCAAGGTAAGGATTCATAGATTGGGGGGTGTCTGGGTGACTCAGCTGTTAAACGTTTGCCTTTGGCTCAGGTCATGATCCCAGGGTCCTGGAATTCAGCTCTGCATCAGGCTCCCTGCTCTGCAGAAAGCTGGCTTCTCCCTCTCCCACTCCCCTTGTTTGTGTTGCCTCTATCACTATGTCTCTCTCTGTCAAATAAATTAAATAGTTAAAAAAAGAGGATTCAGATATTGCTACACATACATATTCGCCCACCCACAAGACAAGAAGACCTGTCTGGGTACCTGGGTGGCCCAAGTCAGTTAATTGTCTGAGCCTTGATTTTGTCTCAGCTGGTGATTTAAGGGTCATGATATAGAACCTGGCATCAGGCTGGGCTATCAGTGTGGATATTAAGACTATCACTTTCTCTCCCTCTGCCTCTACCCACACTCTCACACTTGAATAAATTGATATATTTTTTTAAAATTGAGGGTATTATGGAGGGCATGCATTGCATGGAGCACTGGGTGTGGTGCATAAACAATGAATTCTGGAACACTGAAAAGAAATTTAAAAAAATAAATAAATAATTAAAAAAGAAAAAGTGCCCACAAAATATATATTTAATATCAGAAAATATTAATGGTATAGGGAATTCCAACTCACAAAAGCATTGAAAATACTGGTGACAACTGTCGGTATCAACATTATCAGAAATATAAAATATAGTTGATGGTTTCAAAAAAGGAAGTGAACCTTTGGTTCCTCATTAAATTCCCTTACTACATGTGTGAATCCACAAACAGAGAAGTTCTTTCACAGAGGGAGCCCTCTTCAGCTTTGGCCTCTCCTTTGAAGAATGCCCAAATAATCCCAGAGTCCCTGAGATGGGGCTTTTCCACACTCAGCGGTAATGAAATATACATTGGTTCAATGCCCACTGAAATCCTGGTACCTTGGTTCAGAGTTATGCTGATGCCCCCTGAATGCACCCAACCTCACCTAAGACAATCCTAAGAGCATTCCCACGACTCTTATGTTGATCCAGTAAGGGAAAACCCAAAAAGGGAAATTGTTTCAAGGTTGAGAGACAAAGAAAAATGACACCCATCCAGAATCTGATAATGTTTTCAGGTTATAAACTGCAGGGCACCAAGATCTGTATTGTCAAATTCATATAGGATCAGTATATAAAAATTACAACAGCTCCAGGAAATATTAATTTGAATATCAAAGTAGGATCAGATGGTGAGGATGTGGAGAAAGGGCAATCCTCTTGTATTGTTGATGGGAATGTAAACTGATGCAGCCACTTTGGAAAACAGTACAGAAGTCCCCAAAAAGTTAAAAATAGAGCTACCCTATGGCCTGGCAATTGCACTCCTAGGTATTTACCTGAAAGCTGTATTGAGCTTTCTATATCAGTACCCTATGCTCTTTGTCTAGAAGATGTCAATACTCAACATAAATTCCTCAAATGAAGGAAAGCATTTCCCATTAAAACTGTAATATAGGACCTCTTAGGGAAAAGGCTGAATGGACAGGAATTCTTACTCAGGGATGCCAGGTAACTTCCCTTAAGTGGGGTTGGATCTATACAAATATGCATATTTCTTTCTTGATTGCAAAATATAAATTTTAGCATGTAACCCTTTTAATAATGCTCATTTGCTACAAATCAAACCTACAGTGTGGGTATAACCTCAACCTGTCAGAATGGCTAAAATCAACAACATATGAAACAACCACTGTTGGCATGAGGTGGAGAAGGGGAACATTCTTGCCCTGTTGTTAGGAAATCAAGCTGGTGTAGTCACTCTGGAAAATAATATGGATGCTCCTCAAAAAGTTAAAAATACAACTACCCTATGATGCTGTAATTGCACTGCTGGGGTATTGACACAAAGACACAAAGATACAAATTCAAAGAGATTACATTTATAGGATTATAAATACTATAATTAACACCCAAGTGTTAATTGACTGAAGAGTGGATAAAAAAGAAATAGTACATGTATACAGTGGAATATTACTCAGGTATAAAAAACTAAATATTTCCATTTGCAATGAGGTGGATAGAACTAGATTGTATTATGCTAAGTGAAATAAGTCACTCAGAGGAAGATGATTACCTTATGATTTTAATCATATGTAGAAAATAAGAAGCAAAACAAATGATTATAGGGAAAACGAAAGAGAAAGAGAGGCAACCCAAGAACCAGACTCTTCTTTTTATTTTAAATCTTGTATTTCTTTCTTTTTTTATTGTGTCATGTTAGTCACCTTACTTTTTTTAAATTTTTATTTTATTTTTATTTAAACATATATTGTAACCCCCCTACCCTATGCCACCCCCCCTCCCCCCCCCCCTCTGTTTGTTTTTTTACATTAAGAGTCTCTTTTGGCTTGTTTCCCTCCCTATCCCACCTTGTTTCATTTATTCTTTTCCTACCCCCTTAACCCCCACCCCCATTGCATCTCCACTTCCTCATATCAGGGAGATCATATGATAGTTGTCTTTCTCTGATTGACTTATTTCGCTAAGCATAATACCCTCTAGTTCCATCTATGTAGTCGCAAATGGTAAGATTTTATTTATTTTGATGGCTGCATAGTATTCCATTGTGTGTGTATATATATATATATATATATATATATATATATATATATATATATATATG
>RCUC01116992.1:0-12194 GCA_003697995.1 Taxidea taxus jeffersonii
GAGCCCTGGGCGCCAGCCGCGGGCAAGAGTGCCAGGGGCCTGCAGAGTCGTCGGGGGTGGGGGTGGGGATGTCCGGAGGGGGGCGGGCGTGCCACCTGGTGCGCGCCAGCCCCGCCGCAGAGCCCGCCGCCCGGAGTTAACTTCGGGGCGTCCGGAGCCGGCTGGGCCAAGGCCGCCAGCGCCGCGGGGCGGGGGTGGCCAAGGAACCCGAAGTGCCCGGCAGGGCGGGGAGGGGTTGTGCGGCGGGGGCGGGGCGGAGGACAAAGTTAAATCAAGAGGCAGACACTTAGAGACCACAGATGGGAAGCTCGCCTAATTAAGGACGTAAAAGCGCTTTTGTTCTCAAAGTTTATTGTTGCCGGGATTTAAAAAAAATTAATTGAAACTAATGCTGTTATTCACTCGTGCAGTTAAATTCCTTCATGCACGTTTGAGACACGGAGTGAAAACTTGAAGCTTATCTTTCTGCACTCGAGGTGGGGGGCCTGGGGGGCGCGGGAGGACGGGAAGGCGTTCGGCTATGGGAGAGGGGCGTTTGCGAGTGTGTGCCGGGTGCGCGCGTCCAGGTCAGGGAGTACCCGCGGGCAGCCCGAGCCGAAGGCGGCCACCGCGTCTCGGTGCGGCCCGAGCTCGGCCTCCGACCCCCGCGCACCTGGGACCACCACCAGCTCGCCCGCCCTTCCCGCCTCGTCTCGCACTCGCGGGGTGGGTGTTAGAGGACGCACATCTGTCCCGTTAGAGACTTTTTCTGATTTGGGCGCCAAGCCGGGCCCTGTGCGCCCCGAAGCCCCAGCTGCATGAGCTTGGTTCTGACCCCGGAAACTCGCTGGCCCCGCAGGGCGCTCGGCCCTGCACTGAGGCCCGAGGGCCGGGACCTGCAACATCCACCACCCCTCCACCTCCCGCCCCGCGCGGCCGGAAGCTCGGCGCCCGCCCGCGTGGGGAGGGTCCACCCGGGGCCAGGGCCAGCCCACGTGGGCAATCCACCCCCTCCCGCGCCAGGCCTTTGTGCTGGGTGCCCCCGCGCCGCCAGCCCCCGCCGCCCGGCACCGGGACAAAGCAGCCGCCCCTACCCAGGTCCGAACCCCAGGCGAGCGACTTTCTCGGTATCGCCACCACTTTGGGGACAGGGGTGCGCGGCGCCGAGCGGTGGCCGCCAGCGCGGGGCTTACCTCGGAGCCGGAGCGGCGGATCCGGCTCGGGCGCAGCCCCCGCCCCCCGCAGCCGCCGGTCTCGGGCGCCGGGCGCAGCCTCGCCGCCTATGCTCGCTGCGCGGGTCGCTCCGGTCTCGTCCTGGAGTTACTTTCTCTCTCGCCCCCAACCCTCCCCCCACCCACCCCTCCCGCCCAGGCCCCCGCTTCGCGCGGCCCCTCGCGGCGCGGCGCGCCGGGGCCTCCCCTCCCCGCCCTCCCCTCGCCTCCTCCCCTCCTCGCGGCCGCCGCCGCCGCCACCTCCTCTTCGTGCCGCTCTCCGGCTGCCCTCCCGCCGCTCCCACCTCCTCTCCTCCCTCCTCTCTCTCCAGCGGCCTTCCCTGACTGCTGGCGAGAAAATCAGCCCCCCACCCCAGTCTGTAGCCCGCGCGCCGTCGCGGCAGAGCCCGGACGCAAAGGGCAGCGATCCGGCTCCAAATTACCCAGCGCGGCGAGCGCGAGCGGGAGCGCGCGGCGACTCCTGGCTCGGGGCTCGGCTGCGCCGCGGGGCAGAGGATTAGAGTCGCAATTAGCTCCGCGCGCCCGCGCCTGCCGCGCTCGGCGACAAAAATGCGCTGTTTCCCCTCCTTTCGCCGGGCGATCCCCACCCGCCTCTCCCGGAGCCCGCGCCTTCCCGCCGGGGCCTCCGCCAGGACCCTCCCGGGAGCGGTTCGCCCGGGCCCCCGCGCCCTCCGCCGCCCAGCCCCCCCGCCCCCCGCCGGCCGGCCACGCGGCGCCCGGGCCTCCTCCGGGCTCGGGAGGGGGCGGGGGAGAAGCTGATTTTAATCATTGTCATTTCATCTGATGTAATATTTCCCCGGGCGCTTTCAGCTGGGCATAAATTTTCGGCTCCCAAATAAGTAACACAGGGCACGTTTCTCACATTTCTTGACTCTTCGGTTACAAAGAGGAGAGCAGCCGCCGCCGCGGCGCCCGGGGGTAGGGGCGGGACTTGGGAAGAAACTGGGCTGCGAGTCGGCCGGGGCTGGAGCGGAGCCGGGGGCAAGGGAGCCCCTCCCCCTCCACGGCCTCTCTCCCCGGGTCTCGGCCCCGACTGCCCCTCTGCCGGGGAGCAGCGCCGCCCGTGACGTCTGCGGACACGCGGTCGGCCACCGCGGGGGAGGGGCGCGCGGGGGGCACCCGGCCGGCACCCGCCCGCGGCCAGACGCGCCATTTCCTTTCCGCGCGCGGCGCGGTAGAGACGTCTGCGGCTAAGACTCCTCCGGGCGCCGAGGCCAGGGCCCGGGGCGTCCCTCCCAGGTCCCCGGGTCGGCTGCCCCTTCCTCCTCCTCTCCTACCTCCTCCCCCCACCCCGCCCCGCTTCTTCTTTCTCCTCTTTCCCGTGCGCCCCGCCCGCTCCACCCCCTCCCCAACTCCATTTCCCGACTCCTAGGAAACCGTGCGCGGAGTCTCCAGTGCGCCTGGCCGGCACTGCGCCCCCTGGCCTGCACTGCGCCCCCATCCGGCTCCGGGGACGCCCGGGCCAGAGGCGGACTCGGGCTGGAGGGTGGGTGCGCTCCCGCCCGGAGCGGCGCGGGAGCCCCTACCCCGAGCTCCAGCCGGACCTAGACGCCCTCTAGCGGCTTCGATCACGCGGAGTGGGGGGGCGCTCCGGGCCGTCCCGGGGCTGGGGGGGGGGGGGGGGTTGGTGGCGAGGGGCGCTGATGGCAGAAGGACCCAGTCAGGGCCTGCTTGCCTTCATTAGGGCACCTCGCGCGTGGAAAGAGCGCCTGGACAGCGCTTCTGTAACTTCTCCACGCGGGAATAAGCAGAAACTTTACTCCTAAGGGAAGGCTTTATTTATTTATTTATTTTAGAGCTCGAACTACAGGAGAAGGGGGAAATTTTCTCATTAAAGTTACATCCCTGCAGTTAGTTCAATTACTTGATATATGCAGAAGATGTTGTAAATTTATAGATTTAAATAGCTTACAAAGATGCCGCAGGCCCCATCAGTTAATTTCCTTAATTTATGGATTTTTAGCTGCTCCTAGAACAGAAAGGGGGCCTGGAAGTAGGTCAGGGATCTGTGCAGCAGCTCCAGCACGGCCCACAGGCTGCCCACTCGGCTCCCCAACGTCCTGGCGCCTCCGGGCTTCTGCCTCCAAGCTCTGACCTGACAGCACGTCTCTCTGCTCTCTACACTGTGGCCCGGCCAGCCCAGGCCTGGGAGGTCTGCTCTGTTGGGTGACCGACTGCCCCAGTCACTCCGGGCGCTGTGAGGGGCTAGGAAAAAGCAAAGCCCCCATCCATACTCACCCCACGCAGCACAGAAGGAATGCACCCAATTTAGAAGTGAAGCAAGTTTCCAAATACTTTGACCTCCTGAGTCCTCCCTTAAATACAGGGCTGGGACCCCAAATGGAGCAGGATGTGCATACCTACCCCAAAGTTCTTCGGGGACAGAGCCTACACCATTTCCAGGCCTTTGAGTGTTTGAGGGAAAGGGGAGCAGGAGGAAAAATGCACCAGGCTCCTGTTTGAGGAGCAAACCCACTGGAAACCTACTTGTCATGGCCCTTGGGGCCCCTAGCATCCCTCATTCCTCCCCCACCCTCTCCTAGGTGCCAGTGAGGATGGCTTTGTTTTGTGTTCAACATGGATGAATATATACATATAAATTCATACTTAAAAGAGTGGTATAAACCAAACTGTTTTAGGAAGACACATGGTGATGTGATTAGTATTGGTATTCATGATTTAACATTTCTTTTCCCACTAGATGAAGTTTCTAAGATTCGCAAGGTACATGTCAAGGACGGGTGTATAAATGGATTTTTATTTATTCACAACTCCAAGACTAATTGCTTCTCTTTGCCTCAAGGCCATGAGATTGGTTTTAATATGACACTTCAAAAGTATTCATGGAACTACAGAGATACCAAGTGTCATTGTTTAAGAGACAAAATCTCACTGTGGTGTTGGTGACCCTGAAAATAGGATGTTCCACTTTATTCTAAATTCCTACATGTTTTTTTTAAGGGTTTCACTTTATACCAACTATATTAAAAAGGCACAACTTAATCGAAACAAGAACTGACCATTTTGCAGGACCTTTATTTCCTTAATATTGCTGGGAACTTTGTTTTCGTATTCCTGAATCCTTTTATGAAAGAGCTGAACTTTATACATGTCATTAAGAAGAGTAAGTTTGGGTCATAATTTATTCTCAAGTGTTTTAAAAGTTCCTGGTTAAATGTCAACCATCTTTTGCACTGAAAGACTTGGGCATGTGTTATGATAGGCATTTAATGATCTGTGCTATATTATAAAGTGGTGAGGCTTTTTTTTTTTAAATTGAAGATGTGTAATTAGGACTGAAAACATATTAAAACATCTTGTGAAATGCATCTTGTCTCGTTACTGTGGTCCAAGGAACAAAATTGGATGTGAGTCTAATGTAACTGGCTTTATCAGTAGATTGGACTAAAGCTTAAGCTGTTGTGGTTCATATCTTAAAAAACAGGCGCGAACCTGTGTTTGCTCTGGGATCCCTCTGCAGGTGCTCACGGTGCCGGCGCCGGGCCCTGCATCCAGGTGCTACACACAAGACCTCAGTCTCCAGATGTTCCTGTCGCTGCCATTTGCCGACAATGGTTAGCAATGAGGACCTCAGTAAGGAAAGTAAAATGAGCTCGAAATGAAATCCCAGAGTTGGCTAGACTAACTCAGCCTGCTCAGAATGGCTGTGATCAGACAGACAGCAACTGAAAAGGCCGAGACACAGCGGCTGCCCGCTCCCCCTACCCCACCCGGGGAGGAGGGTGACAGGGCTGTCACCTCCCCCAGCCCCGGCCCCCTGGGCTGAAAGCCTGGCCCTCCTAGGTCTGTGCCCACGTGGAGGCTCAGACATGGCCAGCCCCTGATCAGGATAGGATGGCACTCGCCTGGCTCACAGATCAGTCTCACATCCACGTGGCCTCCACCCCAGGAATCCCTACAGGTTAGGACCTCAGAGACCCTGGACAGATAAAACGTGTGACTGTCACCTGGGGACCCACTCCCTAGAGAGCAGCGGTCCAAATCTGTCCTAGGGTGGTGGTTGAGGGTGTGTGTGTGGGGGGATTGCCCCCCTGCCTGTCCTTGAAGTGAATAAAATGGGACCACCCAGCTCTCATGGAACTCTGGCCAGTCCCCAGCACTATGCTCTGGGGCACTTACAGTTTCTGGTGGGACAGAGAGCAGGGACCACCTCCGGGTGCTACAGACCACCTCATCCTTCCTGCTTTCTGCAGTAGTCCTAGTGGTCTGCTCAGCCCCGAACCAGCCTGCTTTCCCTCAGAGCTAGCATGGGCATGGGGCGGGAGGTGAGGGGGGGTGGGGAAAGTCAGGAATGGGGACAGTAACGAGGCAAGACTGAGATCTCCTGACTAGGCATTCTTGGGGGACCAGGAGACCCTCCCTGCCCCCCCTCCAATTTGCTCAACACTCTGAGCCTTTTTTCCAAGGGAAGTTTCCGTGTTTTTACCAGATTTGTCTATGCGAACACGAGTGCAAATAACCGAACCTTTGAGCTGGGGAAAGCGGGTTCTTTCACATAATGGCAACTGGACTCTGAGTGGCTTAGCAGAGTATTCAAAGACCCAGGCTCCCTCCACTCTCCTCTGTGGTCCTCCACACGCTGGCCTGTCTGCACACCCGTTCCTCTCTGGTCTCAAGGTTCCTGTAGCTTGGCACCTGCTTGTGCACGCCTGGAGAGCAGGGAAATGATCCCATTGGCTGACTTACAAGCCAGTCCCTGGGAAGGGGATTCGCTTGGACCAATCAGGTTTAGCCCTTGTCCTGTGGGGCCAGCGGTGCTGCCCTGAGTCCTAGGGAGGAAGGTGGACCCTGGGCACAGTCCAGAGGGAAGGGGGAGAGAATGGACTTGGATGTGGGGGCTAGTGCCCACGGAACACTGAGCTGGAAGGAAGGTAGAAGGTGAAGAGTGAAGAGAGGCCCCAAACCCTGAATGCACTTTCAGGGGATCTGGAAACAGCCATGCCACTCCGGGTCCTCCTTGGGTCCTCCCAGGAGACACCAGACCCAAACTGGGAGGTGGCCTGGCAGAGCAGGTGACCTGAGGCCAGCGGCATCAGTAAAGTCCCTACCCCCAGTAGACTGTTAGGACACCGGGGATGAGGCTGTTCCCGCTCCCTGAGCTGTGCCTACGGCTCTGTAGGTCAATGGATCTCCACACAGGCCTGGCACCCAATATTGGGAAGAAGCACAAAAGCAGCCCCAGGACCGCTCTCCCTGCGCCACACACGGAAAAGATTTCTAGAAAGCTGCTACCGCCCTGGGGCCAGTGAGACCCTCTCCAGGCTTCTCCAGGTTGCTCAATCCATGTAAGCGTAGTCTGTAACCCTGAGAGAACAGCCTTAAATGCCAAGTCTTGCCCCTA
Source organism: Taxidea taxus jeffersonii (assembly GCA_003697995.1). Classification (NCBI taxonomy): domain Eukaryota; kingdom Metazoa; phylum Chordata; class Mammalia; order Carnivora; family Mustelidae; genus Taxidea; species Taxidea taxus. The sequence continues at coordinate 6,574 of RCUC01116992.1, forward strand.
AATGACTTTGTGTGGCTGCCAGTCTGGCTCCAAGGGGCCACTGAAGTGGCCTTGGGCTCACAACACAAAGGGCCTTACAGCAGCACTTGCATGGGTCCAAGGGTAAAACAGAGCTGAGACTGAGGAGAGCAGAGACCCTGCCCCCTGGGCTCCTCCCTTGGGCCAAAGCTCTGCACACCCACCCTCTTCCTTGTCACAGTTGGTTCCTTCTCCTCAGGCCTGTCCTGTAGGGAGATAGTCTGTGCACCGCATGAACTTGGAAGTCTGAGTCCAACTGGGTGACCTTGGGCTTAACCTCTCTGAGTCTCAGTATCCTCAAGAGAGCAAGAACTTGGCCCAGCCCATTGTTAGTGCTCTTGATATGACAATGGTCCGGAGCATCTTCCCCCAGACTTTCCAAGAGCCTCCGGTACCCTTCTCCTTGACCCCAGTTGCAGCTGGCTAGGCACGCACCCACAGGGGCTGCACATGATCTGGGGAGGGTGAGCCAGAGGGAGTCCCCTTCAATGGCTCCTGGATGCCAAGATTTGGGGGTTAAAACCCTCGTGATTGTATAATTAAGATAAACATGTATACATTGAAGTGGAGAATGTAGACGTTGCCCAACATGTAAAGATAAGACACAAGACTTCAGAGAAATTTCATCTCGCTTTGGGCCATGCCCCTGGGGTGGAGCTAGGAAGTGTCCTCAGGCTCTTCTGTCCTCAGGGGCCCTCAGGGATAGATGGAATCCACCCCACCAGGTTGGGGCCCAGGGAGCAAAGAGGAACCCTGCAGGGCATCAGCGATCCACTGGTAAATTCTTTTCATTTTTCAAACTGTGAAAGTCTTCACTGCTTATTTCAAAGTATTTTGAAATTTTAATACAGAATACATTATCATTTAAAAAAAACTGCACGTGTGTGCATGTAGACCACACACACACACACACACACACACACACACACACAGGAAAAATGTATGAAGGGGAAACAAAAATCCTATTTCCTTTTCCCAGAGAGGAATGTGTCAATGATTTGGTGGTTGGTGTTCATCCAGCCAGTCTTTCTCCCATCTGTGCACACAAAGATGGCACAAACACACACAGGCACACACAGTCACACAGACTCACACAGATATGCACACTGAAAGACACACACAAACACAACCGCAGACATGACTGCGCAGACACAGGAGGTCACAGAAACACAGGCACATAGATATACAGATGCACACGCGCTCACACACAGTGGCGCACACAAAGGACCACACACACACACACACACACACTTAATGTGCACAGATAGAGTCCTGTAGAACAACAGGCACAGAGGCACGTGCACACACATATGCAAATGTACCCATGTGTACATAGTTTTTACACTAGGGCGCCAAACCATTCATGCTAATCCATAACCTCTCTTTCCCATGCTGTGTATTTCAAAATAGGGAAAATAATTTAACAGACACCCTTGTAGCCACCACCCAGATACAATAAATGCTAACATTTTGAATATTTGCTTCAGATTCCTCTTTTAAAAATCAAAGGAAATGATACAGACCAGTTGAAATCCCTCCCTTCTCCCCTCTTCTAATTGCCACCCAGAAGTTGCAACATTCCTGAGCACATTTTTATACTTTTTGCAACATATGAATGTATTTATAAACAATGATACCATTTGTGTTGGTTTTAAACTTTTACACAAATGATATCCAACATGTGCGTCTTCTTGCATTTTGTTTTTGCCACTCACTTTTGTCACATTTCTGGGTGTGGTGGGTGCCCTCCCTTGTCATTCCTTTGATCCTCGCTGGGCCTCCGCCTCCTTCCCCACCCCTCCCTCAGCCGGCTCTTCTGTGTCTTATAAGCCAAGGGCCCCAAGGGGCCTCTCCTGCTGAAATTGGGTCTTTGATGCATTTGCTGAAAACAGTGGTTTCTGACCACCTCAATGTCGATGGATGTCGGAGGGAAGGAAATACTCCACCTCCCTCCTCCTACCTCCCACCAGACTGCTTTTGGACAAGGGCATTGCCTGGCAGGTGTTTGCGTGGATGATGTCCACTCTTTCCCTCCTCCCTCCCACCTTTCCCCTCCTTCCTGTCCTTTCTCCTTTCCTCTCTTCCCCCTTCCCCTCTCCCCCGCTCCTCCCTCTCCCCAGCTCCTTCCTCCCTTTCCTCCCTCTCAACCCTCCCTCTTTTCCTCCCTCTCCTCCCCGCCTCCCCCTTCTCCTCTCCCTTCTTCCATCCTCCTCGCTTAGAGCCTAGAGGCGATGCAAGCCTCTGGCTGAAAAGCTGGAAGGTCACCCAAGGAACTTGAAAAAGAAAAGCCATATTGATATATTTCAAAATATGATCTCCCTATGATGTTTTACACATCTTTTTTTACATTTAGGTCCCTATCCTTTTATAATTAACTTTTGCTTAGAGTTTGAGGTCGGGGTCTAAAACAGAATTTGCTGTTTAAAGATGGCTAGCCAGTCTTGCAGGTGAACCAGCTAGTAAAAATTTCACATTAGGATTTTGCTTGGAATTGGAGAGAATTAGTCTTCTCATTTTTGCTTTATTACACCAGGAATATGGGAACGCATGTAAGTTGTAAAAGACAAACAGGCAAACAAACAAAACGAAAACATCTATTCTTTCAGTATTTAGAATTAATTACAAACTACCCCCCCCCCACGCCAGCAACCTCATTCTCCTCCTAGGGAACCTCATTTTGGTATGTGATAGGTTAAATTATTGATTCCAATTTTTCCCTGCCCTGTAGTAGCTTCAGACATCTATACACTTGCTACGGCATCAGGCTTGGCAGAACGTACTTTTCCGCTCTCTGATACTGGGCTTCACCAAAGGGAAGTTAGCAGATGTGGCATGAGTCTATTCACATAGACTCCTGTGGCTGAGCTTGCCTCTTGAGCTCCTGCCATTGCAGTAGGAAGAAATGCTGATCCTCCAGGCTGAGCCCCAGAATGAGCCATGTGGGATGGGGCTGCCCAAGCCACCACAGTTGCATGAGAAAGAAATTCCTTTTGTTGTACACCACTGAGACTTCTGTGTTTCTTTGTCACACAGCAGAAGCTGACCAATACAAATTGTATCCTTGTATGTGTGTGTGTGTGTGTGTGTGTGTGTGCGCGCGCGCGTACGCTCCCAATCTAATTTGTGTGGGAATGCCTACAGAGTCCACCCTTGAACGACTTGAATAACGTGGGTTTGAATTGCAAACGTCCACTGACAGCGGATTTTTTAAAGATTATTTATTTATTTATTTATTTGACACAGCAGGGGGGTCACAAGTAGGCAGAGAGGCAGGCAGAGAGAGAGGGGGAAGCAGACTCCCTGCTGAGCAGAAAGCCTGATGTGGGGCTCGATCCCAGGACCCTGAGATCATGACCTGAGCTGAAGGCTGAGGCTTAACCCACTGAGCCACCCAGGCACTCCAACAGTGGATTTTTTACAGTATGGGAAATGTGTTTTGTCTTCCTTATGATATTCTTAGTATTTTCCTTTTTTATCAGCTGACTTTATTGTAAGAATACGGTATATTAGTACAGATAACATGCACAGTAAATATTGTTTATGTCATTGGTAAGACTCCTGGTGAACAGTTATTTGCAGGGCAGAGTGATACGTGGGTTTTTAACTGTGAGTGGGGGAGGTCATCAGCACTCCTCCCCCCTATATTGTTCGAAGGTCAATGGTATATGTATACAGATGCACTTGCATAATGACCTGCATAATGGGTTCAGTCTGGAGTTCTTGGATTCTCTGGAGTCCTGTGCTGGAATGTGGCAGCTGGGAAGAGCTGGCCCGGGCCCACCACTCCCCTCACCTCGCTTGGCTCTGCCCCGGACAATCGGGGGCTTCATCCATACTGTGTGCTTACACCCCACAAATGGCTGCCCCTTGGCCACCCCATGGACCTGGGAGTACACACACGGGTGGGTGCCATCCATCCTCAGGACAACGGACCTGAGGAAGACCCCCAGGCAGGCCCCGGCAGGAAGCTCAGGGCTGTTTGGGCAGAAAATCCAAGGGTCTCAGATGCATTGGCACACAGAGACCTGTATGTCCTCTTACCCCTGCGCCCAGTGCATCCTGTCTTCCTCTTGCACAGTTAACCTCCCCCTTGCAAGGGATTCTTTCCATTGGCCTTAACACCCATTCAAGTTACGTCCTATGAAACAAACGAACAGGACTCTAACTGTTCCAGGTGTCCCCTTCCATCCCCTTCCCTGCCTCCATCCACTCATCCCAGCTGACATGATGGAAAGGGTGGTCGGCACTTCCTGTCTCCTCCACACCTCCAGTCCCGCCTGGACCCATCCCAGTCACCTTCCACCCTTTAGTCCCTTCAAGTCTCCAAAGTCGCCTCTTTCTCAGGTCACCCAGGACCTACATCCCCTCCTTCGGGTTCCCCGCCTCAGCGGCATCTGGTCAACCCCCACTCCTCACTGTGTTGGACCGGTAGTGGGACCAACAGCTCCCCGCTCTCTCCCTCTGTGGACTCCAGGGTGGCTCTGTCCTTCCCTGCCTCCTCTGAAGTTAGGTGGAGCCATGCAACTCACTTTGCCAGCTTTTATGAGCGACACAGACCTAAGGAGGCAGCGTGCCTTTCCCGCGCCCCTTCCCTGCCTGGGAGATCGTGGAGGCTGGTTTAGAGACGGAGCCTCCTTCAACCTGGTGCCCGACTGACCATGATGAGCTGAGTCCCTGCTGACCCACAGAGGACCTGTACAGTGAGGGAGAAATAGACTGTGGTCTTTCTAGGTCGTGGGGACTCTAGGGGCAGTCGTGTCTGCCGCCCCCTGGGGCACTTGACGTCTACAGAGCAGCACTCACACACTTCCCCTTCCTCTGACTCAGCCCACTGCTTCTCGGTTTGGTTTGCTGGCTCGTTCCCCTCTACCTGGCCCTTCCCAGGCCTCCTTCTCTTCTCACACTTCCTCCCTGCATAATCTCTCGCTCCGCAGCGTCAAAAACAGTATGTATTAATTGTTTACGTCATTGGTAAGACTCCTGGTGAACAGTTATTTGCAGGGCAGAGTGATACGTGGGTTTTTAACTGTGAGTGGGGGAGGTCATCAGCACTCCTCCCCCCTATATTGTTCGAAGGTCAATGGTATATGTATACAGATGCACTTGCATAATGACCTGCATCATGGGTTCAGTCTGGAGTTCTTGGATTCTCTGGAGTCCTGTGCTGGAATGTGGCAGCTGGGAAGGGCTGACCCGGGCCAGCTCTACACCTGCCAGGTCCTGCCGCCTGCCCGATGCCTCCCCCCCGGGATGTCTCACAGGTTCCTCAGACTCAGCCTGTCCTGACTCCAGCTCCTGATCTTGCCCCCTCCAGGCCTGGCCGCTTCCTCAGTGTCCCCATTCCACCCTGGAACTCAGTTGTGGGAGCTAGGAGCCAGGAGTCCTGCTGGATCTGCTGCCGTCCTTACCCTCTCGTTCATCGCTCACCTCCAGCCCTTCACCGCGGTCTGTCCTTTCACTTGCCTAGACCCACGCACGTTCCTCTGTTGCCACTTCTGTCCAGCTACCATGGCCTCTCATCTGGAAGTCCTCCTGGCTTCACACCGATGTTTGTGAAAGAGGAAGCAAGGGAGGAGTGGGCAGAGGGAGAAGCTGAGCTCTCA
>RCUC01116993.1:0-20415 GCA_003697995.1 Taxidea taxus jeffersonii
AGACAGGTTGGTGGAGACTGTCCACCCAGCTGCAGAGAGAGGGAAGAAAGGGCAGGAAAGAGATGTGTTGGGCGGGGGGAAGCAGTGGTGGGGGTCCCTCGGCCGGGTTCGGACTTAGGCCCCAGGGAGGGCTTCGAGGAGAGAGCCAAGGGGCGGTTGTAGGGAGAGGGGCGGGCCCCAGCGGGGCAGGGAAGAGGAAGGGGGCCCAGGAAGAGGAGAAAGAGACCGAGACAGAAGTAAAACTGGGAAAGACCGGAAAGGAAAGGCCGGGAGGGGAGGCTGGGGGCAGCGGGGCAGTAGGAGCTGGAGAAAGCGGCGCCCCCTCCCTTAGGCCTGGGATGCGGCCGACGGGCGAGTGGGACAGCGCTCCCCGCACAGTCGAGGCCGGGGCACCTACCGCACGCCCAGTCGGGGCCGGGCGGCTAGTTTCTCTCCCGTCCAGCCGTCCAACTTCGCGCCAGGCAAGAAGGAGTTAAGCCCTCTCCCCCTCCCCCCACACCAGTTTTTTAAAATTAATTTCTCCGGGAGGGAGAGGATTAGGGACACAAATCCTATCTCCGCCCCCTCCCCCGGCTGCCCAGCACCCCAGCTCCGCGCAGCCCCCCCAGGGATGGGGAAGAAAGGCCTTATCCGACCCCACTCAGGGTCCCGCCGCGAGCCCCGGTGACCCCGGCTCTGCTTCCCCGTCCACGTCGGGGTCCTCACCTCCAGCATCAATCATCTTCAGTGTCCTGCGCCGCGGGAGCCCCTCAGGCCCATGGTGCTCGGGGCGCGCGGGCCAGGCGGGGAGGGGCGGGGGGCCGTCACCCCGGCCGCGGGGGGCTGCGGGCGGGCTCGAGCCGCTCCATCCCGGGAGAGGGGCGGGAGCGGGCGCCGAGGGTCCGGGAGCCGGAGGGGATGGGGGGAGCGAGAGAGGAGGAGAGGGTTTGCTGGGAGCCGGAGGCGCGGGCGGGGCTGGACCAGAGCCCTGACGGGAGGATGCTCCGTGCGCGCGCGCGTGTACGCGTGTGTGCGCGTGTTTGTGTGTGTGCGTGTAAGCGAGGGAGGGGAGAAGGAGAGGGAGAGAGGGAGGGAACCACCTCCCCGCCCCGCCACCCGCCGGACGCAGGCCCCCCGCCGGGCAGGCCCACACGCGTCGCGTAGCGTCCGCTGGGGTCCGCTGGGGTCTCCCGGGAAGGGGCTGAGCGGGGGGCGCGTGGCGGGGAGGCCGGCGCCGGGAGACAAAGAGCGGGAGGGAGGGAGGGAGGGAGGGAGGGAGAGGGGGCGGAGGCGGCAGCAGGGGAGGGAGGAGGCGGCCCCGCGCGGCGGCCGGGCGAGGGGATTCCGAGTTGCTGCTACTACTCAGGCCGCGGAAGTCCGGGGGGGTGGGAGACGCCCCGCCTCCGGACCCCCCGGGCTTCCGCCTAGTCCTCTAGGTCTGTGCGGGCTCCCGATTCATCCAATCTTTGGACGTCCATGGAGCAATCGTGTGCCCCAAGGCCTGAGGCCATCGCTGGGAACAGGACCACCCGGGCCCAGGAGTCGGGGCTCCTCAGGAGGGGGGGCACAGACCAGTGGGGAGGCCGTCACAGGCCTGGGTGCCCTGAGCCCCGGTTCACAGAGGACACTTCGGCGACCCCGAGACAGCGCACCGGAGGACGCCTGCGAGGCCTGGGGGTGGGTGAGGGTGGAAGTGGAGGTGATCCGGGAGCCTCCCAGGTGGAGGTGCTGTTGGCTACCCGGCAGGCCAGGACTGGGTAGAAGTGTTAGTGGGGCTGGGCGGTGGAGGGCAAGGTAGGAAGAAGAGTGAGGCTGCGAAGGTGCGGGGGTGGAGGGAATGCTTGCCATTTATCCTGGGAACCATATGGGAAAGTAACAGAGGAGTGAGGGGGCTCAGATTTATTTGCCTTTTAGGGCGAACTCTTTGGCTCCTCTGTGGAGAGTGGATTGGAGAAGGCAGCACGAGGCAGGAAGAGCCTTGGTGAGGCTGATGAGAGATGAGGGCAGTAGGCGTGAAGATTGCAGATCAAGCTGGGCACTATTCAGGATACAGAGTGGAAGAAATTGATCAGATTTGGGGTCCACCGTCCACCGAGGGAGGAGGCCTTGGCTTGAGGCTGGAGTCCTGGGGGGAGGGCGGGGGGAATGAGATCACACTTGGAGTGGTGAGCTGGAGGTGGTGGCAGGCCAACCCGGGGAGGCAGTGTAATAATCAACAAGCTGCCATACAGGGATGGGATGGTGTAGGAGCCGGGCATGGCCCTAAGCACTTCCCCTGGTTGTCGATGTCAGTCTCACAATAAACCTAGTTGTTTCTATCATCCCCATTCAAAGAGGGGGGGAAAGAGAAACTTCAAAGAATGAAAGCGATCTGTTCAAGAGCAAATGGTGAGGTTGGATAGAGGGGTCCAGAGCTCAGTGGGGAGGTACAGCCTGTAGGGACAGTTCCCTAAGGGCCCGCTGGACTCTCTGTAGTCACAGATCTCCGAGGGGCTGTGGGAGGTGGTGTGTTGAGCCAGGATGGTCTTGGGGCTGTGGGTGAAGACTGAATTATTAAGCTTTGAGGGCTGAAGGTAGCCTAGGATACCTGTGGGAGTTTGGGTGTCTCTGCGTGTCTTCAGAATCTGCTGGCAGCCATGGAGTGCTGTGGAGATGTGGGGAGGCCGTGGGGACTCTGGGTGACATCCTACAGGGTTAAGTCTGGGGTCTTGAAAGAGGACATGGTTTTCAGGCCTCTGGTGAGATCTGAGTGTGTGGGGCAGTGTTATATAGGCCTGTAGGAAATAGGGAGATCATGGGTGTGTAACATCAGTTCTGGGAGGCAGGGTGGGTTCTGTGGGAGGGTGTCTTCTAGGCCATAGGATCTGAGAGGAACCCCTGTTCCTAGTGATGCTTAAGCTTCAGGGAGTTCAGAAAATGTCCCTCATTTGATTCCCCCTGCCCCATGGCAAGTGTTGGGGTTGTGGCAAAGCTGCTTAAACTCCTGAGAATTGAGCAGATGACGGGGCAGGGCTGAGGCCACAAGCCTCCCATGGGCCTGCCCATGGCCACTTGACATAGCCCCAAACATGGACATAGCTCATGGTCATGTCATATCCTAGGCCTGAGACACTCAAAGCAAAACGTGCCCTCTGCCCCCCGCCGCCAGACAACATACTCAGGCTTAGAAATGGGGGACCACATGGCCGACCCTGTGGAACATACAACATGCGGGCCCCTCATGTGATACACAGGACAGATGGGTAGGGGTGGGGGTGGTGCAGGCAGCAGGACCTCAACCTAGAAAGATCTCCAGTCAGACCAGCAGGAGCCATCACCACCCCATGTCCACCTTGCCACCCAGGTTGGTCAGGCCACTTCACATCTTGGAATTTCTTGGCTGGAGCCATGATCTGGATCTTTCTTCCCAGAATCGTCCCAAAGATGAGCCACCCAGAGAAGATGCCTTGAGAGGCATGGTCACCATCCCCAGGTTTCCAGATGCCCCCCAAAGGGGATGGCAAGCTGGATGGCCACTCTCTGGCCCTACGGGGTAGAACTAGGATTTTTGAGAGGAAGGAGTGGGAAGTCTGAATTTGGCTTGACATGAGACTTGGGTGACAAAACTGTCCTCAAGGGAGGGGCTGCCTCAGGTACTAACTGCCAGCTGGAGTTCTGGTAGTGATCTGTCACCTCAGGTGCTGTCAGGGACCCATTGGAGTGAACTTGAAGAGCCCTGATGTTGGGACTTCATTCCTTCAGGCAATAGGGAATGTGAGAATCCCCTTGGGAGCCAGGCCACTGAGGGCAAGTGCCTTGTGCTTCTGTTTTCTCACACATACACACTCTAGCACCCAGAGCAAGGCAAGGCTGATGTCGTAGACTGCCTGAGCCTTGGCCCTACCCCCCACCTGCTCTCTGGGACTTCACCAAATCTTGTCCTTAGGACCCCGGCATCTATCTGGACTGCCAGACCCATTCTGTTAGAACCAGACGTGCTGGCATAGAGCAGGGGGCTGGGGCTACTTCTATTCTCTAGGACAGAAAGATTCTCTAGGACCCTGGGCACAAAACTGCTGACATGTCACTCCCACCCACCCCCAGGTGACCTTGGATCCTTCAGGTACCTTAGGTAGGGTGCCTTGTGAGAGTAGAGGCTGTGTATCCCCATGAGGTTAGACTTCTCAGGGAAGGGATCTGCGGTTCACCTTACCCTCTCAGATCTAACCCAGCCTCCGAATTCTGTCAAAGGCCTCCTAAAAAAACGCAATGCCATGGGGCTAAGGGATGCTCTAGAAACCCCGGCCCTAACCAAGAGGAATAGATAAAAAGCATGGGTGCTGATGGGGGAAATGGTGGCAAAGGGGGAGTGTGCTGAAAGCGGGAAATATAGGATCCCCATGAGAAGGATCTTCACAGTGAAGGCACCAGTAGTAGGGAACCTCGGGGCACCGATAGACCACCCTATCCCTCCCCCTGCCCCCCCCAATCAAGAAACCAGGCAGCGAGGCTCTGGGGGCTGCTTTTATGGGGACGACCTGACAGAGGGCATGGTCCGTACAAAACCGGGAACAATACATACATATATATATTATATACAGAGACGCAGTCCTGCGGGGGGGGCGGGGGCAGGGGCGGCGCCGGCCCGAGAGACCGGAAGCGCCCTGAGGCCCCGCCCACCTGGCCCCGCCCCCCCCCTGCGGCGGCAGGGGAGGTAAGCGCGGGGGGGGCGGGGGCCGGGTACTGAGACAGCCAGCTCTTTCAGAGGGTAGGGGCACGTCTGGGGGCGGTGGGCGGGGGGGGGGGGCGGGGGGGAGGGGACCGAGAAATACTGATAGATGGCTTGGTCTATTTACAGGGGACGAGAAGCCCAAACGGATGTGATGGGGGCTGTCTGTTTTTAAAAAATGAACGAAAATCCAGTCTGGGGCAAGGGCAGGAGGAAGAGGCAATATGAGAGATGGATCCTGAATGGGGAGGGGACCGGCGCGAGGGGGGAGTCACACCTCCCTTGGTCCAAGCCCCAATTTGGGGTTAAAGTGGGGAAACGGAGCGGATTTCACTTAGAAAGCAGGCTGCCAGTGGGGCAGCCCTGGTCTCCAAAAAGATGAGTAGTAGTAAAATTTTGCCCTCCAGTCAAAACCTTGAAAATTGTGGGTGTGGGCTCAATGAGGCTGAATTTGCGATGTTAGTACAAGGCTTCCAGGTGTGGCCCTGGGCAGGGCAGGGCCTGGCTCTCCAGTGGGAAGTGTTCCCCTTGCCTAAGACCAGGGGCTCTGTAGCCAGGCTCCCTAAGCTGACCTCTCCTCCCTGGCCTTCCCAGGCTCGGCCTGGAAACCTGGAACCCAGAGAGGCCATGGAACAGTTCCAGGAGGAGGAGGAGGTTATGGCTATTTGGCACCTGGGGGTGGGGAGGCACAAGGAAAAACTGAGGGCTGCTGCCCCAAGAAAGGGGGAGCTGGGAACCAGGTGTCCCGGACTCTCCCCTTTTCCTGAAGGGTGCATGAGAAATCAGTGCAGGGCCAAGCCCAGCCTCCAGGCTCAGGGGTGGGCTCTATCCCTCCTGGGTGGGGGGACCAGGATTAGGGGAGGTGTGGAGGCAGCCCCTCCCAGCGGGAGGGTCAGAATGCAACAGAGACAGCACAATGATGGGGGACAGGGAAAGGGCCAAGAAGGTAGAATCTCAAGTCAAGAGGCCCCGGGGCCACCTAGGAGCCCCGTGGGCAGGGAGCAGCCTCCAGGTGGTGAGATGCTGGGAGAGCCCCCAGCCCCATTCCAGTCCAGAGACAAAGGCTGGAGGTTGTAAAGTCTGGCAGTATGGTCTGCAGGTCTTTGTGTCCGTCCACCACCCAGGCCAACCCTCACATCCCTTGGCCTCTGTGCCTCAGCCCCATAGGGCAAGAAGGAGGCCATCCTTCCAGCCACCTCTGTCTGCCCAGGCCCTCTGGTCCCTGAAGCTGGGGGAGGTGGGGCGGAGGGTGGGGAAGTCGGGGCACCTGTCCCCAGGCTGGTAGGGGGCGGGGTGAAGTATTGAGGACAGGGGAGGGAGGACAACAGGAGGGGATTAATTAATGTCCGGTCAAGGAATGATTCCTGTTAAGTAGAATTGGAATTCCTCAGTGTTTGCAGGTTTCCTTCCAGTTCTGAGATCTGGCAAACAAAAGGTAGAGGGGGTCAGGCCTGGATACCAGGCAGGGGTCCTGCCCCTTCTAACCCCCTAATGGGGACATGACCCTGAGCCAACAGCATGACTCCCTCTCTCCCCTAAGGATGCACAAAGAGGGGACTAAAGGGGCCTTATCTGCTGCGCCCTCCATAGGCCTCTGCCCCTGGGGCACCTTGAGCCTACCTTATCCAGGAGCTTGTCCATCTCCTCCTTCCTAGCCAGCTCTGACTCTTCCAGAACCCGGCGCTGTGCGGTCTCCTTTTTCAGGAACTCGATCTCCCTAGAGATCAGGAGGGGACAGACCGTGGGTAACAGTGTAGAGTCTGACTTTCATCCAAGGAGTCTCAAGATCCTCAGCCCTATCCTCAACCTCACCTGGGCAGCTCTGTCCCTCTTCCTTAAGTCAGGAGGCCCCAGCTCTTCCCAAAGCCTCTGGGGCCTATGTTGGCCCAGGTACCCCCACCACGGGGCCCTCTAACTTCTGTGCTCCTTGCCTCCCTAACTCAGCTGGGGGTGGGGAGGGGCTGCCACTAATGGCCTCTCAGTCATTCCCGGGCCAGGAGCCCTCTGCTCCCAGCCCCCTGACCACGTACTTCTGCTGGTAGTCCTTGATGAGGCGCTTGGCCTTGCTGTACTTGCGCTCCAGGGCCTGGTACTGGGCCTGGGTCTCCCGCAGGTGCTCGTCCACAGCTTGGCACAGGCTCTGGGCCTCACCCCAGTAGCCCTCCAGCTTCTCCATGCGCTCCTTGTTTTCCTCCACGCTCTGCTCCAGCTGGGCCTTTTCCACCCGCCACCGGCCCTTCTCCTGCTCTAGGCTCTGCAGCTGAGGGAAGAAGGAGGGGCTATGGACTGGTGGCAGCCACAGGGAGCTGAGGAGCGCCCCCATCCCGGCACCTTGGCGGGTCTCTGGATGAGTCCCGGATGGGGAGCCCACACTCCGTGGGAGTCCCCATCAATGGGGACTCCACAGATAACTCTCCTTGGCTGAGCCTGAGAACTAAAAGCTGGAGAGGGAAGAAGCGGGGGCTCAGCCGCAGAGCCCCCAGTCAGGACCCCCACACTGTACCACACTAAGAGTGGGCAAGAGGCCCAGATTAGTCACTGACTCTGTGACCTGGGGCAAGGCAACTTCTGTCTTAAGCCTCAGTCTTCCCATCTGAAATGGGATCGATCCCTGCCTTGCCAAGCTCACAGGGCTCCAGGAAGACGGTACATGTGAAAGGCAGGCCAGGGGAGGGTCACCATTGCCCTCTGTCTCCTCTGCAGCTCTGGCTCTGCTGACCAGGCCCTGTCTCTGTGGCTTCCTCAACAACCCTGGCTCCTCTCCCACCTCGTCTCCCAGTCCCTCACAGGCACCATGCCCCAAACCCGACCCCACCTGCACAAACCTAATCCTCCTTTCCATGATCTTACTGCCGCACTGGTACTCAGCCTGTCCCTCCAACCTCATGGGCTGCAAATGCCACTTGCTGTCTGTGTCCCAGCCACATGGGCCTTCCTGGAGACCCTCAGAACTGCCCCGTTCCCTCTGGCCACAGGGCCTTTGCCCATGCCATTCCCTCTTCCTGGAATGTCCCCACCATCCTCTCTTCCCACCCCATGCTCATTAGTTCCCACCAGCTCACCCCTCCAATCTCTGTTCAGTGCATCACTTCCCCAGAGAAGTCTCCTGTGATGCCCTCCAGCAGCATCCCCTTCTGCACATAGCCTCCTGGCTGGATCAGCGCCCCCTCCCCTGCTCTAGGAGCTCAGTGGCTCTGCACTCTCCTGCAGAGCCCCAATAAGGGATAAGGGTCTGGTCAGCCGCAAGCTGCACTAAGCTACACAAGGGCAGGGATTAAATTGGCTTCTTCTCCCTGCAGGGATGGGAGTGGTGCGTGGGCATCTACAAGTCAAAAGGGAGGAACAGGCCTTTGACCCCACCCCCACCCCCTTCCTGCTCTGCAACCACCCAGGAGCATGGCCTATCATCTCAACTTCAGAAACCAGCTCCAACCTGCCTTTCCTCTCCATACCCTCTGCCTGCCCTCCAGGCAGCCCCAGCCACCACTCCCCCCAGGACACCACCAGGGCCTCTGAGTGCAGGACCAAGGCCAGAGTCCTTTGTGGGGAGTCTCAACCCTGCCAGCCACAGCCGCCACCTGGTCCCCACAGGAATGGCTGCCACAGCCAGCGGGCCTCCTCCAGGCTCAGGCTCTCCCCTCCAGAGGCAGGGGTGCCCTTCCTCAGCCTCAGTCACTAAGCCCTGCTTGCCCCCACCCCACCAAGTCTCAGCTGTGACCTTGCCTGTCTCCATGTGGTGGGTGGGCTATGGCCGTGCAACCCCCATGAGCTGTCTGTCCCTGTTACACCAGAAGCCCTGTGGCAGTTGGGACACCCCATGTCCAGGCCCAGCAGGGACCCAATGCAGGGTGTAACAGAAAGTGTGCAGATCAGTATGCTGGCGAGCGTGCTGGCCCCCAATGTGCTTCCAGTGTCAGTGCGTAGCACATATGCATGTTTCTGTGTGTCAGGAGTGTCCCCATCTGGGAGGGTCAGCACCGGCCCCTCCGGGAGAATGCACAAGGCTTGTGACACTTTTCCAGAGAGACGGCTATGCCCGTGTGTCTCACAGCCAATGGAAGAAGAAGGAGTCTACATCTCTACGTGTCTGGGCTGCTGCTCCCGGGTATCATGTCATGCGAGGCCTGGGTCCGCTGTCTCCATGTGACACGGAGCAGGTGTTTCCAGACATCTTGGCAAGCAGGCCTGGGGTCCAGGCTGGCATGAGTCAGTGTATCTGGGTAGCTTACAGATTGCTGGGCCTGCTTATAGAGGACCAGTGTGGGACAGCCAGAGCGGGAGGACATCTACGGTGACCTGGTGTCCCTCGGTCTAGCAGCTGATCACTCGACTTATTCAGCACCTTTTAAGAACCAGGGGGTATGCCAAGGATTTCATATGCGTTATCTCACTGAATCCTCACAATGGAACGCACTGTTACCATCCCATTTTAAGGGGCAGGAGACTGAGGCCCAGAGCCGCAAGCGGATGGTGGCACGCAGGGGTCCAGAGCTCAAGCTTTTAACATTAGTTTCCCCTGCCTCAGAGGAGCTTGTTCTGTGTCTCTGTGGGTGACCAACAGTGCCAGTGTCTGCAGGGGTGAGGCCTGGGAAGCTACCCGGGGGTGGGGCTACCCCCCAGTGCTCACTCCCCCTCATTCTTACCTTCCTTTTCAGCTGCTGGATCTCTGCCTCAGTCACAGCGTGCTTGATCTGGAGCTGTGGGGCAGAGAGGCAGGTGCTCAGCTCTGGCTGGGTCATGGCCCGCCTCTGCCCTCCGCCACCCCAGGGACCCCACTTCCCACCTCCTTGAACTTGTGCACCAGCTTCTCAGGCTCCATGTCCACGGGGGACAAGGCATCCTCGTTTTCCGCCAGCTCAAACACCTCGATGGCCATCTCGCCACCCGGGAACGTGGGACTCAGCTCCTCATCTTCATCGGTGGCATATTCTCCTGTCTGCGAAGGGAGCGCGGAGGCTGTGCGCCCTGCCCACCTCAGCCTCCCTGAGCCCTGACGAGCAGGGCTTAGACTGGCCACAGTCTGTCTGTGTCAGACTGGGAGATACTCAGGGCTGTGGGTCACGCCTCACTCATCAGGCTGGAGCCACACCGGTAGCATGGTCTGTCTTGCCCAGGGAGTCCCCTGAAGGCACAGGTAGTTCCCCCATGAGACTGGGACCCCTGAAGAGCCTGTGCTTTTACCCCCTCACACTGTGGGTCCTCCGAGGTCTGGAGCTGCCTCCTTCAGATTAGGTCCCCTGAGGGTAGAGGCCATGCCTTCCCCTCAGAGCAGGGACTCTGAGAGAACAGTGGTTTTTTTTTGTTTTTATTTGTTAGAGAGAGAGAGAGCACAGGCAGACAGAGTGGCAGGCAGAGGCAGAGGAAGAAGCAGGCTCCCTGCCAAGCAAGGAGCCCGATGTGGGCCTCGATCCCAGGACGCTGGGATCACGACCTGAGCCGAAGGCAGCTGCTTAACCAACTGAGCCACCCAGGCGCCCCAGAACAGTGTTTTTTTTGCAGGAGCAGGAAGGCTCTCTGAAAACAGAGTATGACTCGCCTGTCAGACTAAGGGCTCTTTGAAGGAAAGGTCTGCATCTCCTCCCTCAGTCTGGGGACTGCCCCAGGATAGGGCAAGGATGTCCTGGCCTCCTTCAGGAGGCTTGGGAAAGCGGCAGAGGCAAGATGGGTGTAATGCTCCGTCCAGCCACCAGGGGGCGATGATACTGCCAGCCAGGACGGGATCCCTACCTCCTCGTCGTCCTCCCCGTACTGGGCGTATCTCTGCTCCATCATCTCCCGCTGCCATCGCTCCTGTTCCAGAGTCTGTTGAATTAGCTGGGCCACCTCGCTCTGCTCGCCTGGCCGCTCCCGGCCAATCATAAACCTGCAGGGGCACGAGCGTCATTCCCCTGCCTCTGTCTTCGGCTGGCGACACCATCCTCCCTGCTGGTGTTCTCCTCTCCACACCCAGACCCTCCCAAGGGAGGGGAAATGAGAGGGCTGAGTCCAGAAGCCAGGGAGTTATTAATAATGAATGGGGGAGCTGGGGGCCCTTCTTGGGTTTCCTTTCCTGGACAGCCAGAAGGCCCACTAACCCTCACTGCCAGGTTTGGGGGGAGGGGTGGTGTCAGTCAAACCCCCTGCTGGGCTGCAGGGGAGAGGTGCTCAGGGACTGCCAGGGACTGCTCAGGGACTGCCAGGGACTGCCAGGGCCGGGGGCTCTCCCTCCACCACAGGGTAGAAAACAAGGCAGGGAAATGGGGCAGCTGACCCATCCCAGCAGCCTGCTTCCCCATTCCCCTGCCCTGGGGCTGTGGCGGGGTGTCCTGTGGGATCTCCAAGCCCCCAGGCTTCAGGAAGGGGCGGGATGATGGTGAGTGGAGATTAGGATGGAAAGGAAATAGTGGAACTTCCAGGCACTAGCCCCTCCTCTCGGCGGCCACCCACATCCTGTTTCTCTCCACCACCTTTTCCTGGGGGCAGTGCCCCTTTCGGAGAGGGCAGGGAGTGGTCCCTGAGTATTATGCCAGAGAGTGACCCAAGGAGCCTCAAACCCAGTTCCCTCTGTTGACAGGCCCCAGGGAGGCAAGTCCTCCCAAGATTACACGGCTGGTGAGGAGGGAAGGATGAAGTGCCTGGTGGGGGGACCCCAATTTGGTTGGCATTCTCCCTGCACATCTCGGTTCTCCAGTGAGTGGGTCACGGGTAGGCAGGGGAAGGAGGCCAATCTGGAGGCGCAGCAGACCATGGGCCTTGAAGCCTGAGTGCCGGTGGCCAGCAGCACTCAGGGGCTTGGGAGAGGACGGCGGGCTTGGGCCGGGGCTGTGAGCCCGGCCGTTCCTTTAGGCAGGAAGGCGGTGGAAGCTCCTCTAAGAGGTGGGCCACATAGAACCCTGTCTGGGTGTGGGCAGGCAGGGAGGGAGACGGGATGAGGGCCAGGCCTCCAGTCTGCTCCCACTCCCCACCCAGCCAGGCCCTCCGGGTCCTTACCGCACGCGACCCTTGGTATTCCGGAGCACGGAGGCTGCGAAGCTCTGGGTCACTCCAACCAGACTCGTGCCGTCCACCTCCACCAGGAGATCATTCACTTGGATCCTGGGAGAGGCCACACTGGTTAGGGGGGGCCACAAAAGGAACGGGAGCAGAGGGAGCAGTGGTCTCCCTCCATCAGAAAGCTGAGGCTCAGTCCCCACTGGGTCCTGGTACTTTGTCTACTGGCACACAAAGTGCATGGGGCCGGAGGGTCAGGGATCAGCCAGACCCACCACTGGGCAGTGAGACCTGGGCAAGCAAATCTGACACAGGCGGGCTGGACCAAGCACACTTCCTGTGATAATCACACCCTTGTCCCCTCCTCCATCACACCCGACAGAGCAGTGTGACACCCACAGAATTCATGGCCACCACGCACATCCAAAGCACAGGTGACACACAGTCCTCTTACGGGTCTGCAGATTTTCTCCCAGATGCCCGAGAGCCCCATGGCACACTCTTGTGCTCGCCGCACCCTGAGACAGACCCCACCACGTGCTTGGTGCAGCAGCAGAAGCCCTGGTTCTCCACCCTAGAAGGAAAGAGGTGGGGGACGGCAGGACCCCTGGCCATCTCCTTCCTCCACTGCCACCCCCTGCAAGCTCCAGGCCTTCTTTCAGGGATCCTCTGCAGAAGCGGAGGAAACGGCCTATTGTGAGCGGCTCTCCCCCTTGTGCCCTGCATGTGGGCCCTCTCTCCCGTGTGCACACACTCCCCACGTGGCCAAAAGCCAACAGGTGACCACAGGAACAGCTCTGGGAGTCCAAACTGGGGGGTGAGGGGGTAAGTGAAAGAGCACTGGCTGTCACCATCCTTTTGTCTACCCCTCATGCCACCTGGGCCACAGCAGGCAGAAGCTCTAGCAACCTGACCCCAAAGTCACCCAACCCTACAGGGACACCCACTCGTCTCTGTCGTCTCTGTCATACGGAGGGGGTCTGGGTTTGAAGGTGCCCCCACAAGGCACCTCTGATACCAACTCCAACTTATACCAACCCTGGGGATGCCCCAAAGCCCTTCCCCCTCCCCCCTGTGACACATACACAGTGGAGTGGCCCACGGAGGGGTCGCTGGGCTGCCCGGGACTCCAAGAGGCCCTCCTGGAACCTTCTGACCCTTCCAGCCTCAGAGGCCAAACACAGACCTGCATGCTCATACATGTGCACACACAAGGAGCAGCCTCCCCCCGTGGGCATGCCACACGCCTGGACCCCCCTTTGCTCTCGAGGCTCTGGCCATGCCTGCCTGCTTTCAGTCCCCTTCCTGGAACCTTTCACACATTCTACTCCTTCACCTAATTGCGTCCTGCTCATCCTCAGGCCTTAGGGCCAACGTCACTTCCTCCAGGAAGCCTTCCCTGCTATCCAGAGAGAGCAAGTCCTGCTTTTTATGCCTTCACGCCCCCCGCCACCTAAACTTTTCCCACATTTTCTGTGTGTCCACTTGGATGTGTGTCTGCCTTACCACAGTACATGCTTCCTGAGGGCAAGGGAAGTCATCACTGACTCCCCTGGGCCTGCCTCCAGCCCCACCACAGAGCCAGCGACTCAGTATTTGCTGAGTGAAAATAAAATTTAAAAAGAAAAAAGCTCAGATGTATCCACCAGGAAGCCACGCTGGGGCCATGCTCTCCCTCCCACAGCCCACACACGCCCCAAGCCAGGGCATACAAGGCCTCCGCACAGCCCCCTCCCCGCCCTCCAAAGAATGTAAGCGCCACGAGGGCAGGGGTCCCACTGGGTTTGTTGGCTGCCCCAACCCCTAGACCTGCACCTGGCACTGGAAGTCTCCACCCACACCTGAGCCCCACACAGATAGGGGCCCCTCCTGGCTCGGTGGGTGGCCTGCAGCAGACAGGAGGTGCTGGAGGGGGTACCTGCCGTCCCGGTGGGCTGCACCGCCCTCAGTCACCGTCTTCACGAAGATGCCCAGCTTCTCCAGGCCCATGTCCGCCCCGGCCCCCATGCCGATGATGCTGATGCCCAGGCCCTCAGAGTCTGTGGAGCAGAAAGTCAGGACAGGCGGGTGTTGGTGGGTGAGGGTGAGGTGAGGCGTCCCAGCCAGGGCTTGCAGGGGACAGAGTGAGAGCCCCCCCCATCCCCCGCCTCACCCCAGGGCACAGCCCGGCCTCAAGCAGTGGTCCCCACACTTAGGGGAGGTCCAAAACTGGGGAAGGGACACTGTCCCATCCACCCCATCTTTGCCAAGCCAACTGGGAAGCTCCTGGTTCGCCCCCTGCCCTTTGCCCCTTGCAAGAACACATGAGCAGCAGGGTGTGCGGCGGGTGGCCCCGGTGCCGGGTGGGGGGAGGGTGGTAGGGTGCCAGAGACAACTGTACACACAGATGAGGGGCAGAGAGGGGTGGAATGGCATGGGGGTAACCACAATGGGGTTCTTCTCTATGCAGACTCATCCATGGAGTCTCCATGACCCAAGACCTCCTGCTCTTCTCTCCAGAGCTGTCCCCTCCTGTCTCATGGGCTCTGACATCCAAACTATTATCTTTCCCCACCAATAGGCTCTTCCTGCCTGCCACTCCCTCCTGGGACCTCCAAGTCACCTGCATTCCTCCCTCCCCCTCACTGCCTCCGCCAGAGCCCAAAAACCACCAGCTCCTGCAGATTCTACCTCCCAAGGATCTCTCGAGCACACCCACTCCCCACACGGCCAGCAACTCGTCCACACCACCATGGGCTCTCTCCATCCACTTGGGACCCTTCTCCCCATAGCACAACCTGACGTGGTCTTTCTCAAACCCCTTGCCCACGCCTTGCCGTGGTTTCCCATCCATGTGAGAGAATAGACAGTGTCTTCCATGTGGTCTGTGAGGCCCTGCATGCCCTTCTTGCCCTGGTGATCAACATCTCGCCAAGCTCCTCCTCTCTTTCCCACACTCTCCTGAATTCCCATCTTCAGAGCTCAATGCAAGCATGACTTGCTTGGGGACCCGTGACCCGAG
Source organism: Taxidea taxus jeffersonii (assembly GCA_003697995.1). NCBI lineage: Eukaryota > Metazoa > Chordata > Mammalia > Carnivora > Mustelidae > Taxidea > Taxidea taxus. The sequence continues at coordinate 14,658 of RCUC01116993.1, forward strand.
TCCATGTGCTATCGTAGTGCCCCTCCCATCCCTGCCTAGCACCTACTGCAGTGTATAAGGACACACTAAGCCATGACCGCTGCTCTCTCACTGCATGGCCCTGAGGACCTGGCACTCGAAGGAGCACAGGGTGCAGTGGGGGAGGCGGGGTAGTGGTGGCAGCTCTGGCTGCTGGAGTCTGCGTGGCTGGCGGTGCTGACAGGGGCCCAGGCACCAGAGAGGAGACCCCTGCACCTCCCCCAGCCTCTCACCCTTCTCCAGCTCCACGGGGAACAGCTCCAGCCTCTCTACCCGCTTCTCCAGCTCATACTCAGCCGAAGCGGCCATGGGGTCCACGTCTTCGTTGCGCCGGTCGTAGTCCTCGTTGGAGTAGGTGCTGAACACCTGCAGAGGGGCTGCTCATCAGAGGCAGGGGCAGAGCTGGGGCCCAGGGGCCGCCACGGCAGGTGCCCGGCACCCCTCAGCATTCCTGTCCTGCTGCAGGCCTCCCCCTGCCCCAACGTGACCCCAGCTCTGACGGCAGGCCCTTCTGGTGCTCCAGCTCGCAGGGCAATGGAGAAAGGGACACATTTGCCACATCCACACCATTATTCTCTCCCACAGCCGCAACTGGTGTGAGCATGGCTGCTGTAGAAAGAAAGGAAGAGCAATCCTCGAGAAACCAGCCGACTCAGGAGGCCAGATCCCCAGGTCTGAGGCAGACCAAGAGACGGGGGCAGAAGGAAACACGAGGACCCAGAGAGCCAGAGCAGACGCAGCCGGTAGGAGAGTGGAAAGAACAGGCTGAGCAGGAGCAGGGGGCAGAGGAGGAGGGGAGTAAGAATGGAGAAGATCCTGGAGGATGCCAGATGGGGAGAGGGGGGAGGGGGTGTGAGACGTGGGGACAGCGGAGGGAGGAGGAGAGAGAGGAACAGAGGAAGATGGAGGGGCACCCAGGACCCACCTGACCTGAACTTCTAAAGTTGAGGCTGGGGTGGGGGAGGGAAGCAGAAATGATTACCTCCACCTCACCCCCCCAAGAAAGGGGCAGCCCTCCACTTGAGGTGCAGGACATGGGTGGGGCAGAACACCTGACCCACATGGCCTTGCCTACACGGCCAGGCCTCAGTTTCCCTCCAGAGAAGCAGCTCCAAGGTGTGCCCCTTATCCCCAGTGCACTAGAAGGCCTAGGCCAGAGGCCCAGGACCCTGGTGAAAGCAAGGAGTTCAGGGAGCTGGCAGCCTCTCTTGGTCCCCAGTGAACCCAGCCTGCCTGGGTGCCCCAAGGCCAGCCCTACCTTGCTGTCCCCTCGGCCCCTCTCCTGTCTCCTTCCTGGGTCTCTCAGCGAGATGAGGAATTCCAACCCTCCTCCAGAAAGACTAGGGCAGGGACTCTGGGGGAGTGCCTAATTCTGGGTCCAGGCGGGGTACCCCCAGTGGGAGGTTAATGAGTGCCATTTGGGGTACCATGACATGTTCATGCTTCGCTGCCTGCAGCGACAGGTTGGCACCACTTGGAGCCAAGCGGGGGCATGGAAGGGGGGGGCAGCTCTATCAGACGGCCAGGCCTGAGGCCTGAGCAGCTGGAGTGGAGCACCATGTCCCCAAGGCCCCTGCCAGGGCTCCCTGTCCTCCAGGAGCAGGTCCATGGACACCCTCGCAGGCAGCAGACTTGTGTCCCAGCCTTTGTCTGGGCTCACTCAGCGTCGTCCCCCTCACCCAAGCCTCACTCCCGGTGGGCTTTCACGAGAAGTGCGGCTGGGAGGGGCCTGTGTGGTCACTTCACTCACTGCCCTCGATTTCATGACAGCAGAGAAATCTGAGCTTAGGCCCTTAGAGCTCCTCGTCTGCTGGGCAGGGGTCAGACTGCCCTCCTGTCATCCAGGGCATATGGCCTTCGCGCCCCCTGGCAGGAGGGGCCACCCAGTCTGCACACAGTAGAAGATGCCAGGTCTGTTGCCAAGGTCACCTGGCTCAGTCAATGGTGGGGCAGGGTGAGACTGCACCCAGCTGAGCCCTGATGGCTGGGTCACCTGTGACTCTGTCCCCCTTGCACTCAGGTCCTGGGCCTGGCAAACCAGCTTTGGCCCGCTTTCGCATCTGGTGGTCTGGGTCAACCAAACCCCTTCCCAAAGCGTGTGCACGAGCCAGAGGACACATTGTGACCTCCAAAATGCCCTCCCAGCCTGCCCTGTGCTTTGCCCGCCCCTCTCTTCTCAGCTGATCAAACCCTGCCCCCTGCAGGACTCCGGCTCAGAGGCCCCAGACCGCTCCTTACGTTGCCCACCATGATGTGCCCAGCCTATCAGCGGCTTGGGCCCAGTCCCCTGCCACAAGTGACAACATGGAATTGGGCTCTCTATCCTCAGCAGAAGACGCCATAAAGACAACAACTGGGTCATCCGCAGGGCACCAGACCCGGGAATCAGCATCAACGCAGGGTGGGGGCCGGAAGGGGGAAAAAACGGGGACCCACTGTCCAGGGTGGGGAGAAGGAAATCCCCAACAGTCAAAAGTCAGACACACCAAGGAGGCACCACAGACCACTGGCTCCCACACTCCTGTGAGCAGCAGTCACTAGGGAGTTGGGGAGCACTGCTCCGAATCATGTGCTATTTTTACCCAAAAATCAGGGTAAGGTGTCAAATATAGACAGTCAGAGGCCCAGGACTTAAAGACCAAACTCCATCTCTGATCAGGCTGCTCAGAGAACTGGTCATGGTGGTGCTGTTTGGGATGGGGGGGCGGTCCTGATTCTCTCAGTGGTCCCCACCTCCTTCTCAGGTCCCAAGAAACACCCTCATCCTCAATTCCATCCAGGGTTCCTTAGCTGTCAGGACAGGGAGGGCGGAGAAAGGACTTGTAAGGTCGCAGCCCCAGAAGGGGGAGTGCTGGCCTAGCAGGAGTAGCACCTTTTCAGGCCTCTGCTGGGGCGGGGGTGGCCGCTGATGTTCTAGGAGGGTTGGGAGGAATCCCGGGCAGCCTCAGTGTCCAGAAGCAGTTATGGAAACTTTGAGCAAACAGACAAGGGCTTGGCTAGGGAGGGATAAAGGCAGGGTCCAGGCCTAGGAGAGTCTAGGACCTGGACAACCCCGTGCAGCCAAGCTGGTGCTGGGCAGCCTGGGGCACTGAGAAAGGGCTATCTAGGCTGGATGTGCCAGCCAAGACTGGAGGGTGGCAGGAAGCAGGGGTGACTTAGGGCTCTTAATTCTTCCCGGGGATGTCCCCCCCGCCCCCGCATGGGCACTGAGGATCTCGGGGCACTGGCACAAGCCACAGACCAACTGCTAACACTGCTGGTGGGGATGGGGACACTGAGACCCCCAAAGGGGGCAGCTCCCATCCATCTTTCAGGGCACCCAGAGAATGTGGCAAGAGCACCTGGAGTTCGCCAAAGCCATGGGAGGTCTGCCCTACCCAGCAGCCAAGAGCACAGGCATGTGGGCAGCTGCCAGGCATCCTGGGGGCTTTCCCAGCCCCACGCCTCTCTCCGGTGCCCTGCCCCTACCCGAGGCCCAGCCCCGTCATGAGCCAGGCCAGGGGCCTGCTGCCTGCTGAACCCAACACCTCCACCTCCCCAGCTGGCCCAGCACAGACCCCAGGGAACAGGGCCCCAGTGCCAGGCCTTTCCCCCACCCCCAGTCACATGGCCCCAGCTCAGCTCACCCTCAAAGATCTGCTTCCCTCTTTCACTTCTGCAAACTTGGGGTGAGGGCTACAGACAGGACGGAGAAGGGTTCCGGTCCCCTACACCTTCGTTTTAGGAAGTTCCTGGCTCCTCCCTCCTCTATAGGGGAAACGCAGGGGGTGTTCTTAAGCTCCCCCACCTCTCCCCACCAGTGAAGCAAGGACCAATGTGGGAGGGTCTCCTGAGGACACACACACACACACACACACACACACACACACACACCTTCCCACCACCCAAGCCCCAGCCCCCGGAGGAAGAGCGCCTGGGAGAGGAAGGGGAAGCAGGTGTCCCGGGATGTGGGTGCCGCAGAGCCAGGGCGAGGCATCAGACAGAGGAACCTGAGGACAGGTCAGGGCAGGCCGCCCTCATCTTGGGCCTGAAAATCGCCCCCCTCTGACAAACAGCTGGAACTCCCCCACGCCCCCTCGGGGTGGTAACTTCTGGGAAGGGGGCTGGGTGGCAGGGGCTGACTCAGCCTGCCAAACCCGGCTGTGAGGCGGGGGCGACGGCGTGCACGTGGCAGGGGCGGCGCGGGGGCGGGGAGGGGGGCTCACTTACTTGGATGGGCGCCGTGCTGAAATGGATCTTCCGGCTAGGGGCCGGGTCCTCTTCCTCAGAGAGCCCCGGGATCTCCACGCACCCGGACTCGGGCTCGTAGGGGGGCTCCCCATCCTCCTCATCTTCTTCGTCGTCCTCCTCCAGGGCACTGCCCCCAGAGTCCTCCCCCAGGCCACTGTAGGCGCTCACGTCCACCAAGTCCGCCTCCGAAAAGTCCTCCTTCTTGGACTCATCCGCCTCCTCGGGGGCCACGTCCGGGGCCCGGCCGTTGCCCACCCCTCTCTCAGGCGCCGCCACGGTCGCCGTGGCCTCCTCGGGGGCCGCCTGGGCCTTCTGCTCCTCGCGCGCGGGGCTGGCAGTGGTTGCCAAGGCGCTGCCATTCTCCAGGGCCGCGTGGACCGTCACCTCCGCCTGAATCACCTCCCCGGGCGCCGCCTCGGCCTCCGACTCCCCGCTCTCCTCCACCTCCACGGGCTTAATCTTGCGCACCTCCCGGGGCTTGGGGGGCGGCCGGGCAGGGGCCACTCGGTGCTGCGGAGGCTGCAGCCCTGCGGGGCCGCGTTCCTTCTCGGCCGGCGCATCCCCCGACGGCGCGGGCGGCGGCGGCGGCGGCGGCGGTGGCTGGAACACCCGGGACCGCTTACTGACCAGCTTCGAGTTGACCTGGGGAGCCCCGGCGGCCGCGGCCCGGGGGATCCCGGGCCCACGGTGGAGGCCGGTCCTCGAGTCGGCCTTCTCAAAGACGGCGCTGAGCTGGCTGACCGTCGGCGACACGGCGTCGGCGTCCAGCTTGTCCAGCGCCTCGGTGCTGCCGTTGAAGCGCACCACGACGTCCAGCTTCCGGTCCTGCAGGCCGGCACGCTCCTGCCTCAGCAGTCGCCGCGCCGCGGCCTCCTTGTCGCCGCCCGCGGCCGCCGGGACGCTCCGTTCGAACAGCTTCCGCGTCTCCTGCAGCCGGGACGGCGGGTGCGGCGGCGGCGCGGGATGCGCCGAGGGCGCGGGCTTGGAGTCGAAGCGACTCACGCGCTCCGACACGCTGGTGCCCAGCTTGAGCAGGGCGCTGTGGTCCACGTTCTCGTTCAGGCTGCTGGCCCTCGGCAGCGACAGGCGCACGCCGCGCTCCGGCGCCCGCGGGGCCTCGGTGGGGCCCGCGCCGCCGCCCGCCTCGCCCGGCGGCCCCGCCGTCGTGCCCATCTGCAGGAACATACTTTTGATGCGGTGGACGTTGGAGCCATATTTCTTGTGGTGGGCCGCCTTGGGCGCCTCGTCGGGCCCGGGCGCTTCGGGCGGTTTCAGAGCCTGGATGCCCGCCTCGTAGGCGCTGCGGTGCGGGGAGGCGCTCCGGAGGGGACCCCCGGGCCCCCGCGGCTCCGTCTTCATCATGGTGGGGGGAGACGGGGGCGCATCCCCTCGCTTCCCGCTCCCCCCCTCCAACAGGCGGCTGGCCAAGTCGGGACCACCGCCCCCTCCCCCCCGAAAAGAAACCCCGGAAGGCCTTTTTTAGGCTCCCCCCAAACCAAGCTGCCAAAAA
>RCUC01116994.1:0-81667 GCA_003697995.1 Taxidea taxus jeffersonii
ACACACACACACACACACACATACACACACACACAAATTACAAAAAATATGATAGACATCTGTATCCGCCCCCCAGCATGAAAGAGATGCTAACTTCTTGCCTGATTAGATTCTAATATCTCAACCAAGAGAGACAGTTGATTGTTTCCACTGTTTCAACAATGCAACAGTACACCTCTTTGTACATGACTCCTTGAATTCCTATGCAATATGGGCAGTTAGGAAGCAATGAGAGATGCATTCTATTTGCTATATATGTATATATTTGCCATATACACATTTAATTCACTGAACAGAATACAGAAATAAAAAGAAATGAGCTAAAGCTATACACAGGGATATGGGTAAATCTCAAAAACGTAATGTTGAGTGAAAAAAGCAAGTTAGAAAGGATACACATAATGCCACACTATAAAAAATTTAAATACACCCAAAAAGTAATATGTATTATCTGCAGTTGCATACATTTGTTGTAGAGGTGGCAAAAACATCCATGGTATCCTGGTAGTAGTGGCTACTACCAATGACTCGATCCAAACCAAATCTCCAAATCCTGGCTCATTCCATTCTACCATGTGACCATTTCCTTGTTGGACTCCATTGGCTCTCCTAGAAGTCAACTGATAATAACATTTTTCCCAGTTTAGTGCTTTCAAGTTATAGGATAGAGTACGTGCCCATAATAAACCATCTCACGCTCCTGTCATTTTACTACATACCTATGCTAGGTTCTTCAGTAGGAAATATGACTGTCCTTTCATTATGAGGCTTTAGATTGTTGTTTTGTTTATTGTGCTGGCAGCTACAACCTGGTCCCAAAGTTCTACCTTCATACCCACCCCCCAGACCAAAACCCACCTGTTTTGAGGATTGCAGTTCAGATGACAACTGGCTTCAAAAGCTTGCTTTTTTTAATCACAAAAAAGCTACCAGCTACTTCCATCCTGGTTGAGGAGATGAGGAGACTTATTTCAAGCCTTTTCCCTGGACCCTCCAAAGAGACACTTGATCTAAAATAATCTTGCAAGATCTCCATCCTTAAAAATCATTAAAATAGATTTGGAAATTATCAGTGTAGAGTGATTATGCAATAGTATAGCTGGGGGCAGGGTTTGAGGAAGTGGACTCTTAAGATCCTTTGGAATTTGAAGTTTCTAGAATTCAAGCCCTTGCTTAAAAGGGCCTAAAAAATGTTTATGTCCTAGATGAATGATATTAGATGATTTTTAAAATCTGTGGTATATTGGGGCGCCTGGGTGGCTCAGTGGGTTAAAGCCTCTGCCTTCGGCTCAGGTCATGATCTCAGGGTCCTGGGATCGAGCCCCATATCGGGCTCTCTGTTCCGAGGAGAGCCTGCTTCCTCCTCTCTCTCTCTCTGCCTGCCTCTCTGCCAACTTGTGATCTCTGTCAAATAAATAAATAAAATCTTAAAAAAAAAAATCTGTGGTATATTTTTCTCTTTACTGTTAACACTATGGTTTTATACAAGAATGTTAACATATAAAGTTTCCTACAGCATGTTCTGAGTTGTGATAGTAATCAGCACTAAGTAATTTTAAGATTTTTCTTTTCAGGTGTAAACTTCCTACTGTGGGGCAACTTACCAGAGATAGAGGAGAACACAGATGAAGACTCGTTAGATATCTCAGCAGAGGACTGTATTCGATGAAGGGGAGGGATTATGACATGTGTAATATTCAGACTCTTTCCTATTTAAAATACATATTAATGGATTGACTTTAGAAGTATTAGTAAGGATTTATTACTGATTTCTCTTTTGGGGGGGGAAATGGGACATTTGTTGATTTATTTATTTGCTATCTCAGATTCATTACCTGAATTTAATTTGAGCCATTGTCATTCTTTTCTTCTATTGATTCCTCTTCCTCTCTCCCACTCTCCACCTAGTAAAGGTGTATTCTTAAATTCAGACTGGAGAAGATTATTTCATGTGTCACTCAACTACCTCACAATCTTGGGGAATTTTTCTTACAACTAGATACCAGATACTCTTACTTTTACAATCTTGAATAAGGAGCATTCGTACATATTCATGTGTGTATGTCATCCAAGCATATATCTATGGGTATTACCATGCATACATTTTTTTTTTTAAAGAAACCAAGCTGTTAGGTTTCCATAGATACTGGTTCTCCTGCATTATACTGGTGAAAACTCCTTAAAATGGAGCAAGACTTTGTGAATCATCAAATAGAAGAAGATAAAAGTTGAAAATCTATGGAGAAGTCCTCTTCATTTCTCAGCACGATGTTAGATAAGTGAATTTGTCACAAAATTATCAATACCTACTGTTTACCAACATTATTTATTTACATTCTTCTAGAGTCATGAGGTTATTGTGTTATAAAAGCAGATCAACTAAACATCCGTCTTAAAGTTATTCTCTTCTCTAGGACTTTGTCCTAGCAAATTTTAAATGAGCAGTCTCAGTTCCAACCCTTAAATAAAAAAAAAAAAAAAAAAAACTGAAGAAGGGTTTTGCTTAAGCCATTGCACGTTATAAAGAGAATTTTGTTTTTGTTTTAAGCTGCATTCAGAGCCACACAGAAATAGGAAACTGGGATGGTGTTGGATTGTGATTTTAGCAATACCTCAGCTGTCGGCATTTTGTTAATAGTGATACCAAAACAGTCTGAGTTGCGGTTCTGTAAATAAAGTTTTGTTGTAAAAATGACCAGCCTTCCTTTCATTTTTCATTGCACCCACTTCTTACCTCCAAATGGAAAAGCAAAGCACCCAAGAGCTAACACTGAGTGCTCACCATGTACCAGACACCCTTCTAAACTCTTGATAGATTTAATTCACTTACTCCACACCACAGACCCACAAGGTAGATATTAATATTCCGCTTTCACTGATGACACAGCTGGGGCATAGAGAGGTTAAACAGCTTGGCCAAGGTCACATCACCAGTCAGGGGTGTGGCCAGATTCAAACGCACACAGACTGACTCCAGAACTCCTGCTCTTACTCTTTATGGGGGTAAGAGTAGGGCTTACCCCATATGGCTCTACCCCATATGCCCCTTCAGACGTGAGTCAGCTACAATTTTATCTAGCCGCAATGCCTGCTGGGTAACAATGGCCTCCTTATGTACCCTGGGAGGGGGCCTCCGTGGCTGATTTCAAGGTTGAACAAACTCATACTGGGTCATAAGCTAGAAGCGACCTGTGGGCATCAACACAATCCTTTGCTGTAAACCAACATCCAACTTTAGGATATGCTATTACTAGTACCTGGAAAATTTTTCCAAATGTCTTTCACACCGACTAATGGGCAGCCCTGGGGTGCTGTGGGTGAATGTGGACCAGATGTGGAGAAGTTTGGTTTTGGATTTGGATTTTTTTTTTTCCTTTAACCTCTCTTGAAGTTTTTTTTTGGAACAAGGTGGCATAATGAATAAGATTAAAAAAATAAACTGATGCTACATTATATACGTCTTCAGTTAACTTGTTCAATTAGAGAAGAAAAGTTTAATGCTAGACAGAAAGTGGCATGTTTAAAATTCAGCAGAGTTCATCCGGTTTCCCTTGTGTTCGTGCTTTCGAAGGGGGCTCTTTGAAGAGCAAAAACAAGGTGAAGGGGCACTGATTAAGCAAACCCCAAATGTAATCCCATTCCAGCGGGAGTGTATTTCAAATTATTCAGCTACTTTTTAGCTAAACTGGGTTATAGGAAAGGCAATTCTAAGCTATAAATGAATTAATAATGTTTTCTCTGAAGAAATATAGTCATGACACTGGTTTTTATTTTTGACATTGTTTCTTAATGAAAGCAAGTTACATGCACTCTGATAAAACCCAAGCAGAATCATACATGAAGAGTTAGTACGTAGTTCCTAGTCCTAGCATAATTTGTAGGCCTAGAAAATCTATTTATGCTTTGGCCCTCTTTTTAAAAAAAATTTTTTTTAAATTTTTTTGTCAGAGAGAGAGAGAGCAGGAGCGAGCACAGGCAGACAGAGAGGCAGGCAGAGGCAGAGGGAGAAGCAGGCTCCCTGCCGAGCAAGGAGCCCAATGTGGGACTCGATCCCAGGACGCTGGGATCATGACCTGGGCCGAAGGCAGCCGCTTAACCAACTGAGCCACCCAGGCGTCCCACTTTGGCCCTCTTCTAATATTTAATTCAGTTCAACAAATCTGTCTTGTGTTTGTATGGTGTGCCAAGAATTGAACAATGATGGGCTCACACTTGGGTTCATGGAGAATGCAGTGAGTTGTGAAGAGGATAAACCTGATGTATTTACCTAATATGCATCAGGGTAAGTGATTTAACAAATACATGCTCAGAGTTCAATGACACCATAGATGAAAGAACAATCATTCTGAGTAGTAGGAGAGAGTGGGAGTTGAGAAAGCTACAGGCAAGAAATGATACTTTTGCCAGGCTTTGAAGTACAGTTAAGGGTTTGCCAGCTGGGATGAGAGAATATATAAACAAATTCACCAGCACTTAAAAGTATCTGGCTTTATTTGGTAAATTATAAGTAGTTCCCTAAATGTTCCAAGATATGTGATAAGAATTAATTAGGGGGACACCTGGGTGGCTCAGTCGGTTAAGTGTCCGACTCTTGATCTCAGCTCAGGTCTTGATCTCAGGATAGTGAGTTCAACCCCCATGTTGGGCTCCACGTTGGGTGTGGAGCCAAGGAAGAGGAGGAGGAAGAGGAGGAGGAGAAGAAGAAGAAATTGGCAGAAGAAGCTACCAAGGAAGGTTGAGATGATGTCATGAAGAATAGTCTATGCCATTGCTCGGTTTAGACTTACTCCAGTAGCACTGCGGAGTGATTAAGGTTTTGAACAAGAGAATAAAGTGATGAGATTTAGGATGATCGCTCTGAGCATGAAACACAGTCAAGCTTAGTTCTCCTGGGGTCTTTCCTGGATGCAATTAACAACTCAGCCATGGAAATTATGTTTACTGCCTTTACCCTAAGAACATACACAGATCATTAAGTTCCCCGAAGTTCTTGATTTTCATGGAACATCTGGTCTGCAGTGGGCACTGCCTCTTTTTTCCCTCTTCCATCCTGTCGTTCCTAAAGTTCAAGGAAGGGACAGTGACTCATCAGCTCACCGGCTATGGCTTATTTTTTTCTTTCTTTCTTTTGCTCCTCTATATTTTTCCTCATGTCAGTTTCTCAACCTCAAACTCAGGCTCTGTTGAGGCATCTTGGGTGGGGCCTAATCTTAAAGCCATAATATTTTAAATAATCTCTGGCTCTGAAATCCAGGTCTTCCAATGCTACTAGTCTAGGGAGAGTACCCTACAAAGAACTGCTCTTTTGACCTCTGAGTCACACATGGCTGATAAAGAGTAATCTATGTTGTTTTTCTTTGGTGAGGAGGAAGTGACCATAATCTATAAATCATGATATATGAGAGAATTAGAACGTAAGTGGGGAGTGGGGAAAGTGAGGATATGGCTCAAACAGTCCTGCTTCAGGGGTAAATTATTCGACGAGGGCTTTCCCTATTTTAACATTCATGCTTATAAAAGGAAATAGTTTCCTTTTCTGCCTTTTTTTTTCTTTACTTTCAAAGCAGCCTAACCATAGTTTCTTTCTTGCCTGGTATTGAGCGTATGCCAAATCTACCCTAAACTGCACAGATGGAAAAAATTAGTCTGTGTCTGTGGTACCTCTGGGGTTGAATATTTTTAGTACTTACATCTCTAGCTAGAGCTTCTTTCTTCCAAGACTCTCATAGAATCATTTTATTGTCATCCAATGAGTAAACGTACTGAGATAAAAATTAATAATATCATGTGTCTGTATATCCCTTTATAATTTATTGTGAGCTTTCATATACACCTTGATGTAATCCTCAGAATAACCTTGGGAATTATTCCCATTTTATGAATTAAGAAAGAAAATCTTAGTCTCAACACCCAGAGAGCCGAAAGAATTTAAACTTGAGGGGCGCCCAGGTGGCTCAGTCGGTCATGATCCCAGGTTCCTGCGGCTCAAGCCCCACATGGGGCTCCCTGGTCAGTGCAGAGTCTGCTTCTTCCTCTCCCTCTGCCCCTCCCCACCCCTGCTTGTGCCCGCCCCACCTCAAATAAATAAAAAAATATTTTTAAAAAAATTTTAAATAAAAATAAAATTTTAAAATTTAAACCTGAATGCGGGTCTTCTAATCTTAGTTTAGGGTTCTTTCCTCCTTCCCTATCTTATTCTAAACCCAATGTCCATTTTTCCCCTCACTAGCTATAAAAGGTAGGACAAATTCGTTTGACATTCAGCCTCAAAGCCTAGCTATTGTCATTAATTAATCCATCCACCTAATATTTAATGAGTGCCTACTGTGGGAAAAATAGAAGCTGAGGACACAGAATCTAAATAAGACAAAGCTCTTGCTTTCCTGTGATGCTAACTTTCCTTTGAGGAGGACAAAGAAAGTGAGGTAACATTTGCTGAGGGCTTACTGTAAGGGCTTCACATGTGACAACCTAAGAAGCAAATCCTATTACTCTACTCACCACACTGTTCATGAAACTGAGGTACAGAGAGGTTAAGGAACTGGCCCATTGTCACACAGCTAGTAACTGACACCACTCTAATATTTGAAGGGCCTAGAGTTAATGAGCTTAATGTCCATGTGTCCTTTCTGGCCTTCAATGTAGTTGTCTTCCATCCAAAAACATCAAGTTTTCCATTAGCAAGCTTCCTGTACACATCTTTCCCTATTAGACCTTAGCTGCTGGTTTTTTTCCTCTTATTTTTTTTAATTTTTTTAAAGATTTTATTTATTTATTTGACAGACAGAGATCACAAGCAGGCAGAGAGGCAGGGAGAGAGAGAGAGAGGAGGAAGCAGGCTCCCTGCCAAGCCGAGAGCTCCATGTGGGGCTCGATCCCAGAACCCTGGGATCATGACCCGAGCCGAAGGCAGAGGCTTTAACCCACTGAGCCACCCAGGTGCCCCTTTCCTTTTAATTAAAATGATATCTCCCTTCTCGGTAAGGGAGACTTGGTGTGCCTGTACATGATAAGAATGCTAGCCTTATACAATCTGGAAAAAGGGGGGAAAATTAGGCAAAACTCATTTCCAGCTTTGCTGCACTTCTATCTGGAAATGAAGTCTTTTTCACTAATTCAGATTTTTAGCTTAAAAGCAACAAATGTTCACTAAGGAGTATATAGCTGTTCTTTAAACTTTTTGTGTGTCTCAAATATTTCATAATAAAAAAGTGAATTAAATGATCACCAGTTGCAAATGGCTCCAGTTTCAGCCTTTCTTATAAGTTCATCTTTAAAATCTATTTTTACAGAATTTCAGAAGCAGCCTTGCCTCTGATTAGCACTACTGAATCTTTGTAATGAGATTAGGCATTTATTCTGAGGACAGCAAAAACGGGTATTAAATCCATATTCGAGGGGCGTATATATTCTCATATTCTCTGCTCAGCAGAGAGCTTGTTTCCCCTTCTCTCTCTCTCTGCCTGCCTCTCTGCCTATTTGTGATCTCTGCCTGTCAAATAAATAAATAAAATCTTTTTAAAAAAATCCATATTCGAGTTTTGCCTTAACTTATGTAAGAGTGGGATGACAAATACCAAAAGATTAATTGGATCTGCCAGATATGGGCACCATAGAAGTTTGCCCACCACAGTCCATCTCTACACCTCTATTCACACAACCCACTTCCTCTGGAAAAGGGCCCATGGTAAAAGAAGGCATATGGGAATGATTCACTTGGGGAAAGCTGTACCCAGAATATCAAAACAGTTTGCTTTCTGTTTCTACATCCCTTGCCATAATTTTTCTACCCAAAAGAACCACCTGCTATTATGGCCGTGACACCTGAAAGACTTTATGTATATTGCAGGAGATTGCTCATGCGTGGGTGGGTTTTCAGGCTGTTCAGTGGTATTTGTTTAAAAAAAGAAATATTCTCAGAGACTGGAACGCTGCCTTGTCTTATCGAAATCGCTCTGTAGCCTTGTTCACAAATACCTTAAAACATTGAGCTACAGATGGAATTCAGGAGAAGACACACTGAGCTAATTTCCTTTGCACGATGTTACCCAGAGAAATCAAGCTGTCAGTATCCTGAAGAACAGTCCTCAAAGAGAGATGGCCAAAGCCACAGGAAACCGGAAAGATGGAAGAGCTTGCCCTTCAAGGATTTCTTCCCATCCTTCCAAATTCACCTTTTTAAATGAAAATTCATTACCAAAAAAAGGGCTCAGTGTGTCTGACTCAAGATGGTTCTACAGTAACAGTCAGGTGGGCAAGTATTAGGCTGAAAAACATCTTAAATTCTATTTGTGTTTTCTCTTTATTTTCATTTATTTTAGAGAGAGAGAGAAAGAGTGCATGTGCATGCCTGTGCAAGTCGGGGGAGAGGCAGAGGGAGAAACTCTTCAAGCAGGGCTCCATCTCACAACCATGAGATCATGACCTGAGCCAAAATCAAGAGTCTCATGCTTAACCAACTGAGCCACCCACATACCCCAAAAAGTCTTGAGTTCTACATCGTTCTCTATATTCCAGGATATAGTCAAAAAGGGGAATGATAGAGTCAGGGTTCTAGACCTACAGAATATCGTTCTCTGGGCTAACTAGAGACAATCATCTCTAAATTATGCCTTTCCTTTATCAGACTTTAGTTCAATCATGTAACAAATATTTAATGAGCATCTTTTAGGTGTAGATGTTGCATTAGGTGCTATAACAGTGACCAAAACATTTTTTTAATCCTTCCTTCTGTGCTTTTCAGCAGTGCACAGGCTAAAAAGCTAGAAAGTACATTTTCCAGATCCTCTTGCCACCAAAATTTCAGACAGGATTTACCCTTTGCCAATCGGATGCACTCACCTGAGTCTTAAATTCAGAACTAGCTTAAACAAGGGAACAGTGGTGACAGCACCTTAACTCTCCATTCTGCTAACGTGACATGACCGTGGTATGGCTCTGCAGCTGGCAGATCTTCTGGTGATTTCTGAGGTCCAGATAATAGCAGAGGGGGTGTGTTTCTGGTGCCAGAAAGTGGTGGGTGGCTTCCTGACCGTTAGCTTCTAGATTATGGCAGAAGTAGTGGCTTGTCTGGCAGGCCAGTTCTGCGGTATCATTCTAGAAGATACTCTGGGAGGCCTAGCCTAGAGCCTTCCCCTATAGTGCTCCAAAGGTTTTGCAAGCCCTAACTTGACTAACATTTCAGGTATCCATTGCTGTGTAATGAATACCCCCTTCCCACCACCAAAAATACTTAGCTTGGCTGGGCCTAATATTCTGCTGATCTCCTCTGGGTTCACATATGTGGGTGCATTTGACTGTCAGCTATGCCAGGCTGGAAGGTCCTAGATGGCCTCCCTCACATGTCTGGGATCTCGCACAGATGCCTAAGTCTGAGCCCTATCTCTCCACGAGGTCGTCTAGCTGAGCTGCTTTATATGAAGGCTGCCTTCCAAAAGGGTAAAAATGGAAACTGCAAGAGCCTCTTTATGGCTAGGTCTGGGAGTTCGGGGGTCACACAGCATCACAGCTGCATCATTCTGGTGGTCAGCCAGAGGGCTGGTCCAGGGTCAAGGGAAGAGAGGATCAGACTTTATTTCTTTCGGGGGGTTGTGGCAAAGTCACACTGCAGGAAAGGCACGTGGATGGAAAGGACCCACTGCAGCATCCATCTACTACAACTGCATTAAATCCCTTTCTGTTTCAAACAGCTAGAATGGCTTCTGTTATTGCCACTGAATTCTGACAGATCTAGAAAACCAGCAGAGAGACCAAGTAGCGCAGGGACCAGAGAAGGACCTGCCAGAGCTCACAGGACTCTGATGAATTGGAAGTGAGTAGAGGAGAAAGTGAGGAAGATATCAAGCATGGAGCCAGGAATGACTCCGAGGTATTGGCATGCATTGTGGTGCTATTTACTGAGATGGGGAAGAGCAAGTTCAGAGAGAAAATTCAAGAGTTTGTTTTTGAATGCGCCTATTAGACATCAATCTGGCAGTGAGATATAGAATTCTGGAGCTTGGGGGAAGAGCTGTGGTCCGCAGATAAATCTGAAAGCCATTTGCATATCAAAACATTTAGAGGCATGAGACTTGATGTAATCAAGGGGATGAGTGTAGATAGAAAAGGGGTTGAGCCTTGGAGCACAGCACAGTGAGACGGGGAGGAGGAATAGAATCCATTTCAGTATATCTGGGAGTCCTTGGGGACCCAGGTTAACAATGTGGATTCCAGGATCCTACTCGCTCCAATTCTGATTTGAGCACAGAAGGAGGCCTGGCAGTCTGCATTGTTGGCAAAATCTTTAGGTCATTCTGAAATGGGTAATTCGGAAGTGCTCTTTGAAAAACACTGAAATAGATTACAATCATCTTAGGAAACCTCTTGTGGGTCCTTAAGTTCGAGGATACTTCTTTTCTTTCTCCCCACTTCCTCTCATCAGTCATGCATAGACTTGTTAGATGCTCACAGGGGAAATTGGACCTTCTCTTTTTTCTAAACCCCTTCTGTGGTGGCGGGGGGTGGGGGTGGGGGAGCGAACCATAAACTCCTGCCAGGGAAAAGAGAGAGGGTAAGGCCTGAACATAGTGTCTTCCCTCCCAAAGGGGCAGACTGTCCTTTAAATACCCAGTCTGATGCCCAGTGGTAACACTTCACAAAGCAAAGAGCAGTTGATGAGAGCAGAGTCAGTATTTCTCTGTCTACAATTTTAAGTCGTCTAGACTCCTTCCATATCTCAGGGAGGGCCTAGCCGTCCTATTCTTCCCCATGTTTCATGGCAGGTTCAGAGAAGACTGGATGAAAAGCAAATGCTTAGCAGCCGGCTGTAGCTTTTCCTCTCCTGTCTATCAAAATTAAGGCTGATTAAGCCTCTCTGCAGATGAAAATAACCATCCCTGTTTACAGCATCATTGATATCAGACTGAATTCTTACTGACGGTGAACCTGTGTTTCTCAAATATAAAGATACGAATATATTTCCACTTGGACCGCATCTGGGACTGGGACTCAAATGCTGCTGCTGGTAAAAATTGCAAGGACATATCCACCCTTCTACGGTTCGGTGGTTGCAAGGGGTCCTGAAGCGGCCGGAGCCACGTGCTGTGATAATGATTGCATTGATTAAATGCCAATTACTCCTGGACATTTTTCAAAGGCCTCTGCTGCAGAGTCGAAACTGGGCTTTCTGTCTGACATTAGATCAGATCTCCATAATCCTAGGTGATAGTTGTTTTGGGATCTCTAGCAATTACTTGTGTCATGTGCTTTAATCAACAGCATGCTTAGCATTGTAACAAGTCTCCACACCCACTGCAAAGCATTACTCAGCCTCCATCAGCCTCCATTCCCCCAGCCCCCACCCTGCTCACATGAACCTGAGCTTCTGACCCGTAGATGATTAAGTCACTCTGGGGAATCATGCTCGTTGGGGTGGGGGGAGCCTTCCAGCCAGAGCCAGGCCTTCACCACCAAGGGACTGCCTAAAAAGGGAGGATGGATCCTATCAGCCCAGCCAGAGGTCAAGTTACCTCTCTCACTGTTCCACTGGGTATCAGTCTTCCGGCTAGCATCCAACCAGCAATTAATTCATCTACTCAGCACGAGCTTCCATTAGCCAATTCTTAGGAAGGGTCAAAGCTTGTGTAGTATCCCCCAGGAAGTTCTTCCCAACAAAGCTTTAGTCCAATCACCATCGTAGGCTGATCTTGACACCATCTTTGAAATGGTCGGCAGGCTCTGACAGAGCATGACCAATTAAAGTTGAACTAAAAAGGTGACTCAGTCACCAACTTGCTGTGTGACCACAGGCATTTCATTTCGGAGCAAGAGGGTCAAGCAATATGTTTTCAGAAATCCCTTCCAGTTCTAGCATTCTATGCATTAAGTTTGTTTTGTGCAGAGAGCTCCTTAATCGTTTATCAGAGGTAATTCTACTAGCTTGGGCTGCCATAACAAGGTACCACAAACTGTGTAGCTTAAACGATAGAAATTTATTGTCTCATCGTTCTGGAGACTAGAAGTCCAAAAGCAAGATGTTGAGAGGGTTGATTCCTTCTGAGGGCCAGGAGGGAAGGATCTGTTCCAGACCTCTTGCCTTGGCGTGTAGAGGGCCATCTTTGTCTTCACGTGGTGTTCTTCCTTTTTTATGCATATCTGTCTCCAAATTCCCCCTTTCATAAGGACACCAGTCATATTGGCATTGGGCCCACTCTGATGGCCTCATTTTTTTACTTGATTACCTCTGTAAAGACTTTATCTCCAAATGAGGTCACATTCAGGTACTGGAGGTTAGGACTCCAGCACATGAATATTTGAGGGGACATAATACAACCCATAACAGCAATTAAACATTAACTCTATGTAAGAAATAAAGAACAATGATCTGATTGATTTTAAGGCTGGTGACTGACAGGGGCAGGGTAAGCTAGCAAATAAGTATAGATTGTTGAATTTATTTTGTATACACTATGATTTAAGCCTACGGAGTGTACTTATCTTTGTCTCCATATATGGATTTTTGTAAAGAGTCAGCTCTGAATCCCTTTGTATCTGAAATCTTTAACTTTCCCATGCTTTATAATATTCTTTCGTCTGTTTTTATAATTGAATGTGAAACTTCTCAAAAAAAATCTTATTTAACCAATTATTGTTCAAAGGAGCCCCACGGGGATTAACAAGTAGGTAGGCCATTATTTAATTAAGTGACCATGTGGAGGTTTGATTGAGTTTGGCCATTGGGGGGTATAATTATGAGTAGAATATGTTTTTCTGTGCTGACTTGAGCCTTCTGATCCTATAATGCTGTATGATTATATATATATATGTATATATATATGAGAGAAAGAGAAAAGGAATGCATTAGATTCTGCTGACTCACAGCTTGAATGGAAATAAATAAAAGAGCTCATTCAACATGAACAAGGACAGATGGGAGGTAGAACAGGGTCTTGTCCCTAAAGAAACTGACAGAAGTCCAGATTTATCAGCAAGAGTATATTCTTCGCATCAGTGGTCTCTTTCCAAATCCTCTCTAGCCTGAAAATCCACTAGGTGGAGCAAAGGACCAGGGATTAGCTGACCAGGAGCCTTCACAAGCAAATAGGACCAGCACTGCAGCCATTTCTTCTCCTCTACAAAGGCTAGGGGGAAACTGGGTAGTGGAAACTGCTTAAGATCAAATGTTCCCTGCTCATTAAAATGGAAAGTAGCCCAAAGAATAAAGAAACTCAGATTTGCTGAGTTGGACATGATTACTTAATACACACGAGGCACACCCATCTTGGAGACTTTCCCCATGGCTTGGCTCTCTCTCTACACATTTCCTTTCTGCTTTCATTGGTGGCAGATGGAATTTGGGGCAGACCTCTCATCCAGGCTCCTGCAGTCAGAAGATCCTATGCTTAGATCCTGCATCTCCCTTTTCCTGCCTGTTATAACCCTGTTAAAATTCTATCAACCTGGTTTCTATTTAAACATTGTTTCTCTGATTCCAGGCCCGTGGATTCTAATACTTCCTGCTTTGGATTCCAATCTTGTCTTCTTTATTGCACTTATAGGCTGGTTAGCTGAGCAGAGGCTGGGAAGTTGTCTAATTTTTATTTGACGATGTTCAAGGTATAAAGGGGAAATATCCTCATTTCCATTTAGGTTTTTTTTTTAAAAGATTTTATTTATTTATTTGACAGACAGGGATCACAAGTAGGCAGAGAGGCAGGCAGAGAGAGAGGGGGAAGCAGGTTTCCTGCTGAGCAGAGAGCCTGATGTGGGGCTCGATCCCAGAACCTGGGATCATGACCCGAGCCAAAGGCAGAGGCTTTAACCCACTGAGCCACCCGGGCGCCCCTCCATTTAGGTTTTTGTCCCTTCTGCAAAGTATACTCTGTGTGCCTTTGCATTCAAACTGTGAGTACTAAGTGCCTCATGTCTCAGTCTAAATTTGTGCCAATGGAAGACATAGTTTTATTTATCTACTACAGCATCATTCCAGAACGACACCAGTTCAAACACTTGAAGACGGAAATGATGAGGGAGATGAATTCCCAATTCAAAAGTATTGTTTTCAGGGGCTCCTGGGTGGCTGAGTGGGTTAAAGCCTTTGCCTTTGGCTCAGGTCATGATCCCAGAGTCCTGGGATGGAGCCCCACATCCCTCTGCTCCGCAGGGAGCCTGCTTCTCTCTCTCTCTCTCTCCCTGCCTCTCTGCCTATTTGTGATCTGTCTCTGTCAAATAAATAAATAAAATATTTTTTAAAAAGTATTGTTTTTCATGACTATGACTCTGTGGCAGGATAATTTATTGACATATGAATTTCTTGAATTTCTTCCCCGATTTTTCTCTTCTCCTTTTGTCTAAGCAAGTTAGAGAGACCCTAAGTAATTTCTCACCATACAGATGTTTTGCAGAATGATCTTGCTGTCTTTAGATAAAACCTGAGCTCATTGAAGACAGTATTCTTCATGCCTTTGAAGGCTGTGGGGAAAGAAAAGGAACCAATTTCCTGAGAATATAAAGATGTTTGCAGCTTGGGTAGGAGAGTGGGCAGGACTCCATTCTCTGGCTGGAGAGTGTTGATCTGGGTTGGTGGACATCTTTGGGGTCATCACTGAGGGCTGACAACTGGAAGGGTCTCTGCCAGGCTTTGCTGCCCAGTAAGACCTCAAGACCTTGCATAACCCTTGGAGGGAGGAGACCCTAGGAATGACTGAGATTATATCTTTTGCCAATAAAGCTGGTTGGGAACTAAGAATCAGATGTAAGTTGATTCAAAGAAAATAAAGAAGTGAGTATTTCTTGCACATCTGAGCTTGTTATCTAAGTTTTATACTGGCTGCACTATAATTAAGAGTTCATTATGGAGGTCTGAGATTATATAGGAGTCTAGTGGCTAAGAGACAGGTTTCTGGAACCAGAATGCCTGGGTTCACATCCTAGCTCATTCACTGAGAAGGTGTGAATCCTTGGGCAAGTTACTCAATCTCTCTCTACCACAATTTTCCTCCTCTGTGAAATGCAGATAATAGTACCCACCTGGGGGTGCCTGGGTGGCTCAGTCAGCTAAGCATCCAGCTCCTGGTTTTGTCTCAGGTCATTATCTCAGGGTCCTGAGATCCAGACCTGCATCAGGCTCCGCACTGGGTGTGGAGCCTGCTTGGGATTCTCCCTCTCCCTCTGCCTCTCCCCATTCACTCGCTCTTAAAAAAAGAAAAAAAAATCCACCTTACAAGGTTGAGGTTGAATCAAATCAAAAAATGTATGCAAAGTGTTAGAAAATCAGTACTTGACATCTAGCAAAATTCAATGAATGCTATTCCTATCGAATTTCTGTGTCACTACTGTGGCTGTTGAAATTTTAATTATCTTTGAAGATATACTACATACAAATGGTACAAAATCCAAATGTCTAAAAAAGGCATAAATGAAAGATAAGGATGTAAATGAAAAACTGTTTTCTAATTTCCCTCCCCACATGCAACCTGCGCCAGTAGTTTCTGTGTATTAACAAATGTAGTTACCAACAAAGGTTTCTGTACCGTCTTCCCCTTCAGCAATACACAGTGGAGGGTCATTGTTTGGTAATGTCCCATTGTGTGAATGCGCTCTAGCTTACTCTCTCATTTAACCAAACCTCTTCATGAAGGGATTTTTTTTCTGTGTTTGTTTATGGGCTTGATTGTTTGTTTTGCTCTCATAAATAATTCTGCAATAAATATCTTCATCCCTACATCTCTGAGCACATCTGGAACATCTGTGGAATAAATTTCTAAAAGTTGGAATCACTGAATCCAAGGCTTTGGGCACTATAAAATTTGGTAGTAGATATTGTCAAAGTGCCCTCCCTACACAATGATACTCCCACAACCTTTGTGTGGAAATGCCCAGAGAGGAGGTCATTCACCTTTTTCCCCCTTTTTTTGGGGGGGGCAATCCACTGAACATCCGCTTATACTTTTTGTTTGCACTTAAGAGATTGAGCATATTTTTATATTTTAAAAATCTCACTTCTAGTTCCTTTTTCAGAAACAGTGGATAATCAAATGGACTGTTCAGGAGCAAAAATAATGCATATGCTTGTTTTACGAAGATCCTTTAGTCTTAACCTCCAGAAAAAAATTATTTCTGCCATCACAAGCTACTTGGCAGTTTCCTTACACAAAACAGGCTTCCCCCACTATCTGAACCAGAGCTTTCATAAAGGCAAAGTGGTGTGAGAGGAACTTTCAAAAAGCAGGGGATACCTGTATACCCGGAATTCTTGGTGGCTGTCCCTCAATTTCACTGCATCAGAGACAACAGGAGAAGACTTTGGTTTCCTTCAGTGTATTTGGTGGCGGAAACTTCCCAGGGGTCAATGGATGGAAACGACAAGATGCTTCCTTGGAAAGGTTCCTACATGCTGTCACCTGCTCGGAGAAGCTGGATTATCCAAGAGCAAAAGAATCTAAGTAAATCTTTTACATCCAAGACACCCCACGGAAAGTGTTCAGAACGGAGAGCAGCAGAAAAATAAAATTGTATAACTATTTTTAAACTATTTTCTAAAGATTTTATTTATTTATTTGAGAGAGAGAGCAAGAGAAAGAGAGAACACAAGCAGAAGAGGGGCAGAGGGAGAGGGAGAAGCCGGCTTCCCGCTGAGCAAGGAGCCCACTTTGAACTGAGCCACAGACGCCCCATGTCTGAAGAACTTTAAAATGATTCTGTTGCACCATTACACTTCTTACAGTTTTTTTTTTGTGCAAGTAACAAGTGAAATGAGAATGGATCAATCAGATGTGAGTCACTTATTAAAACAAAACAAAACAAAAAAACACATCAGGGAAACCATGATCTCTGTTCTCTCCACTGTTATCTGGGAAGGAAGACACTCCAGAAGAACATTCCAGAAGAACAGTCAGAACCCACAATAAGCCAAGGAAGAGGGGGAAAAATGGTCCGGAGGAGCTGTTTGGTCTGACACACGCTATTTATTTTCCAGGAAGGAAACATCGCTAGCTAGGAAGTCAAATCCAAATTTAGGGATTTAATTAATCTTCCTTTTGAAGAGTACAATTTGAATCTAAGGGCACCTTCTCTGTCACTCTGAGTATTGGTGTACCTGGCTGTGTGATTTGCCTAAAGGGTGAATTGCTATTTCAACTGCGACATGGGCAGGACCAACATTTCAAGGATCATTCAGTTCATCAATTTATAGATGCAGGAATCTGACATAGGAGCCACCCAGTGCCTTCTCCAAGGCTACACTGTAGAGAGCAGGTGTTATTGCTAAAATGGGAAAGCAGGCTCCTCAGTGTGGTTCAGTATATGGCTCTTTCTATCAGGAAAACCAGTCATGTCCTCAAGCAAGTTTCCTATATCAAATATATATTAATACACATCTCTGTATGAGTCCGCTCAGGCTGCTATAACAACATAACATAGATTGATGGTTAAACAATGGATATTTATTTCTCATGGAGAATTTATTTTCTTCATGGAGGTTGGAAGTCCAAGATCAAGATGCCAGCAGATTTGGCTCCTGGTAAGACTCTCTTCCTGGTTTATAGATGGCCAACTTATTGCTGTGTCCTCATATGATGGAAAGAGCACTCTGATATCTCTTCCTTTTCTTATAAGGGCACTAATGTTATCATAAGGGCCCTAATCTCATGACCTCATCTAACCGTAATTACTTCCCAGAGGTTTCACATGTAAATACCATTGCATCGTGGGTTAGAGCTTCAACATATGAATTGGGGAAGAAGACACAATTCAGCCCATAGCAATATATATGTAATTTTTGTTCCTGTTTGTCACTTCTCACCAGGAAGTAAGCTCCATGAGAGCAAGGACTGAATCTGTTTTATTGGTCTTAGGGTTCCCAACATCTAGCACGGTGTTACGTATTAAACCTCCACTGTATTCAATAGACATTTGTTGAATGAATGAATTTATTGAGTGCTTACTATATGCCAAGCACTTTACATTAATATGTAGACTCCTTACAAAAACCTTCTAAGATAGGTAAGGTTATTCCCTCAATTGACCTGGTTTCACAGAAGACAGAGCCAAGTTTTGAAATGACACAGTCTGGGATCTAAGCCCAGTTTCTGATCCATTACACCATGAACAGTGTAATTTACCCTACCCGCCCCCCCATTAGTGGGAAGCCTGAGGAGTTAATAACTTACATGAATTTGAAGCACAATGCTGGCTAACATGTTGACATCTTATCCTAATATTCCATCATTTCTAGAAATATTTCTGACAATAATGCCTTAAATTCTCTAACATGAAACCTGTAGTGTTGGTGGGGGCAGTGTTTCCATCCCACTGTTGTCCACGTTTCCACTGTAGTCACATCTGCTCACTCTGGTCTTGTGCTTCAGGTAGCCAGGGTGAGGGGACCCCTTCTCCTCAATATTATTATTGACCTAATTTTCCATTCTCGGAGTCTTGGATAGTGAGTTGAGGTTTATTTTCACTTGAAATATATAAGTGATCAAAGTATACTTCCCCTTCCTCTTCTTTTTTTAAGCAGTTCTATTGAGATCATTTATATCCCATAAAGTTTACCCATTTAAAGTGTGTAATTTGATAGTATATTTATGGTGATTTATGCAATCATCACCATAACTTAATTTCAGAACACTTTCATTACTCCCAAAAGAAACCTGTCCTCATTAGAAGTCATTCTGCAGGCACCACCTTCCCAGCCCTAGATAACCACTAATCTATTTTTTCTCTCTAGATTTGCCTATTGTGGACATTTCCTATAAATGGCATCATGCACTGCGTGGTCTTCTACGACTGTCTTTCTCACTCAGCATGATGTGTTTGGGGTTCATCCATGTTCTCTTTACTTCATTTCTTTTTATTGCCCACAGAATTTCCTTTAAAAAACAAAAAATAAAACCTTCCTTCATGCACAAATTAGTTCTGAATTTGGGCTGACCTCTCCAGGGAGCCCAACCCTGACCAGAGTCTGTTTCCTGGTGAACCAGCCTTAACATGTGACAAGGGCACCATCAGGACTGGAATCCTGTGGAATATCTAGTCCAGGAGAGATGGACCTTGGGGCTCCTCTCCTGACCAGGGTCCATAGACATCCCAGAATTCCTTGGAGGGACAAGGTGTGGCTCTGTGGATAGCAGTCAAGGAATGACATCCAGATCTGAAGAGACTAAGGCTGATTGCGGCAGTTCCTCTCTGTTTTGCTTTTGTTCTTGTGCTGATTATAATTTTTAGATGAAAGATTTTCACTGAAAGCTGCTGCTCCTCCTTCTGAGAACCCATGGAAGCTCCAGAAGTTTCTGCTACCAAAAAGCTTGATTTTGCTGCCACCTGCTGTCCTTCAGCCAGAAATAACTTTGGAAAAGATGAGGCCTCGGCGTTCTGAACATGGTTCAACAGGCAAGAGTCCCAGTCCTCACAAGAGTTTCCCTGGGGCTATGCTTATAGGTTTAGGTGTCTTCTTGGTGACCCTGTTTTCATGTTTTCTACGTAAAGGTCTGGTCCCTTGAAAATGCATCATAAGGGGGTTCCTCTGAAGTTTTGTCAATAAGAAAAGTTCATACAAACTTTTCATTTTTATTTATTTATTTTATTTATTTTTTTTTATAGATTTTATTTATTTATTTGTTAGAGAGAGAGAGCGAGCGAGCACAGGCAGACAGAGTGGCAGGCAGAGGCAGAGGGAGAAGCAGGCTCCCTGCCAAGCAAGGAGCCCAATGTGGGACTCGATCCCAGGACGCTGGGATCATGACCTGAGCCGAAGGCAGCTGCTTAACCAACTGAGCCACCCAGGCGTCCCTTATTTTTATTTTTTTAAAAAAGATTTTACTTATTTATCTGAGAGAGAGAGGACGGGAATGGGGAGGAGCAGAGGGAGAAGGAGAAGCAGACTCCCCGCTGAGCAGGGAGCCCAATGCGGGACTCCATCCCAGAACCCTGAGACCATGACCCAAGCCGAAGGCAAATGCTTCACCAACTGAGCCACCCAGGAGCCCCCAAACTTCTTGCTTTTTTTTTTTTTTTTACTTCTTGCTCTTTAAATCAGACCTCAGGCCTGGCAGCAGTGACAGTGGCCAAGGATCGTCCCCAGTTAATTTGTCAGCAGAGCATGAACATATGGGAGAGATTTCCTCTCGATTCCAGAAATAACGAAGGCAATGGAAACATGGCACTCAGGCTCTGCTGTTAAGCGGCCGGAACCAAGAAGTCAGCACAATCTAGCACTGATGTTAATGTGACCTCACAGGTACCCATGCGTGGGAAGCCCAGGGACACTTGGCTGACATGTACATGGGGACACCGAAGCCCAGAGAGTTTAGGTGATTTGCCCAGGGTCACCCAGCAAAGAAGTGCTAAAAGGAGCCCAATGCCCCATATTCTTTGTAACCTTTCGAATTTGGCTCCCAAATGGGATCTGGTTAAGCAAACCCTGAAGAAATGACTTCATGAATTTCTTCTATGAAACAGGACCCAAAGGGAGTTGAGATCAACTCCCCACAGTGGGATGTGCAAAGTCTCAGGGGGCCTCAGGGCAAGTACTCACTCAGGTTTTCACAGGCTGTTCTGTGGAAGAGGCCAGCCAGGCTGGCAGCCCTGTCTCCCCAGGCCATGGGGGAACACAGTGCACCCCACCCGGACTTTGCTCTTGGTCTCCTTCGGGCCCAGGTGTTATAAAGACCCCAAAATTGCCTGCCTCAGGCTCAACTCAAAAATCTCATGCATCATTCATTCAATCTTCCGGCCAACAGATGATACCTGAGTTCCCACTGTGCATCCCAGGCACTGTCTGAGGCTTGAGAAGGATAACAAGATAAAAACCTGCTGGTTCTGCCTGTAGAAGCTTCCAGACCAGTGAGGGAGGCAGGCAGGCAAACGTGTATTTATAGCCCAGAGTGGTAAGTGTCATGAAGAGGGAAGCTTAGGATGATGAGACCCCAGAGGAAGTCAGGAAATGAAAACTGAGATGTTCTCATAAACATTTTCCTTGAAGAGGCAACATAAACTATAACTTGAGGTCTAAGTATGAATTTGTCCCAGGGAGGAGTAGCCATATGCCTCAGATGAGGTTCGAAAAGCTCACCATGAATCAATGATCGCTGCATCATGGTTGGGGCTGCAGAAGATGAAACCAGAAAGGTAGGTAGACGCCAGATCATGCAAGACCGATACATGCTAATCAGACGATTCCTGACTGACCCGGTTAAGACTACATTTCAGGGTGGCAGGCGTTGAAACCTGGAGTGACACCCTCTTGGGCCTGTGGTTTGGGTTTCTTTTTAGTAATCTTCACACCCAGTGTGGGGCTCGAACTCACGACCCCGACATCTAGAGTCACACGCTCTACCAACTGAGCCAGCCTGGAGCCCCAGGACCTGTGGCTTTTCTTTTCAACCAGTGCCCACCCATTACCAGTGCACAATGGGACAATCATTTAATAAGACAATAATCAGCATAATATAGCAACCATACACTGCTCTTAAAGAGAGATGAGACATACACAGGTGACGCAATCTACAGCACAGGGCACAGTTGATGAAATGGGAGAATCATGGGTCTGGCTGGTAAGCAGGAATTTAAGAGGTGAGCACAACACAGACCGGCATAGCCGGGAAGCATTCAGAGAGCCTGGAGCCGCACTTGCGCTGGGCTCTGGATGGCAGGCTCAGGGCATTGCTTCTCTAGGCACTGTCTACACGACCACAGGCCCTGGACAATCTGGGATGCGGCCCTTCGAGGAGAAGTGGTCCATAAGGTGGGATTCTCGCTAACGTGTGTCTTGCGTGACCTCCAAGAGGGGTCTGTTCCATAGTGAAAGTCTCTGTTCTCAGTCCCACCGGGCTGCTAAGGGATTAGGCCCCTGTTTTAACATTTAATCTGTTTCCTCATCTCTGTTTTATGGGTTAGTTGAAAGCAAAAGCTGCTGTCACTTTCTTTTAACTAAAAGGTCGCTGGTTACAACCGGAATACCATATGCATTAGTTAAAGATAAGGCCCCAACCGTTTTGTTTCTAAATGAACAAATATGATGAAAGATTACAGGCTGCTATTCATAAGTACTTTTCAGCAAATGACACGTTGTGGGTGTCAAGAGTCTTCATTCCCAGGAAATGAAAAGCTACATGGGATAGGCTATCCTAAGGTCCACATGGGACTGCTTGCCCTGGACCCTGCAGGACAGGCTCTGTCCATTTCCAAGCTTCCATTTCCAGGCTGTGGGGGGTGCTCTAGTCCACTCTGGATTTCTTCATCTGCAGAGGCCTCTGGTTTCTTGGTTTGGGTCATTTCATGTTGTTTTGGTGGGTGAGTGGGGGGGCGTTGGAAGGCAACCACTCAACATGGCCCTGGCCATCCATTGGTTGATCAGTTCAAGCATGTAATAGGATTTAAACATCAAGCAAGCGAAGACGGGGTGGAAGGGTGACTAGTTAGTTGGATCTCAGGCAGCAGGTGGGTCTGGGATTAGCTATCACGACTCCAGCTGTGATGATGTCACGGCGGATTCAGTAAGCAATGAGAGGTTAAAATTCAAGTGTCATCGAGAGAAGAGGAAAGCGGTGTTTCCTGACCAGTGGCTTCTGACACCTGCCAGGTTCGTTATGTTCTCCCAAGGGCTTTCCATACTTAAAGTGGGATTGGTGTCAACTTCATTTTTTAAAAAATTCTGTAAAGGTTGATGAGTTTCTCAAATGTAGAATGGGAGAATAAAATTACAAGCCTCGAATTTCAGTGTGTATTTTAACACGCACGCCCCAGACCAAACACTATAAAACATTCTTTGTTTAAAGATTTCTTGTTGACATTCCCTTTAATGCAATTAATTTAAAGTAAATTAAGAAGCACCCATCATTTGTGGAATGAGGAAAAGCAGGACATTGTTATAATAAAGCGTTGTAGTAAAATGAACATTAAATTGCAATCCTCAATCATGTGCTGATTTAAATATTCATATTTAAAATCATGTCACTATTACATACTTACATACTTACAAAGTAGTAACGTTTATCATTCATTTTAGGCATGTAGATGTTTTGGGAACTCTATACTTGGGAACTCTCCCGTGTAGTGAGTCCGTTTTTTGAAAATAGAAGCCAATGGAGGTGCCTGGGTGGCTCAGTGGGTTAAAGCCTCTGCCTTCAGCTCAGGTCATGACGTCAGGGTCCTGGGATCGAGCCCCGCATCAGGCTCTCTTCTCAGCAGGGAGCCTGCTTCCCCATCTCTCTCTCTTTCTCTGTCTGCCTTTCTGCCTACTTGTGATCTCTGTCTGTCAAATACATAAATAAAGTCTTAAAAAAAAAAAAAAGAAAATAGAAGCCAAGTTTTCTGAGCTTCCCTTAAAGCAAGGAGCAGGCACAGGGCACAGGCTCCCCCTATTGGTGCTCCTGTGAGGGACTTCAGTATGGAAGACAATGTCATGAAGATGGGGCCAAGAGGGGGACCGATGCAGGAGAGAGGGTAGGGGTGGCAGAGACACCTCCAGACCAAGTAGATGCAGGGGTTTGCCAGCCTGTCCCTGCCTGGCATTCGGCCTGTCCAGTGGTGGGGACAGCAGCAGCAAGATAAGTTCTGGTTGCCCACACTCCGAGCTTGGTTTCCTATCTTTCTCTCTCTCTTTCTCCTTGAGATTAAGCAAACGACCTCATAGTCTCTAAAATAATGGTCTTTAAGCATTTTAATTGATGTACTTCCAAAACAAATTTAATGAAGCTGGTTTTCTAAAGTGCTCAGGTCATTACATGTTAGATGCATTTTAGGAACATTGTTTTCTACATAAGTAAACATTCTGCCGTTAAGAGTGCAGGCTAATCTACCTGGCGGAAATAAACAGCAAAAGGAAAAAAAGGTTTTAAGCCACTGATAAGCGTGGTGCTTACAAAAGACATACTAATTCTTATTTTAAGTGCATTATTTACAGTTGAATTCACAATATATCTCCATCAAGTTCATCTAAGTCCAATTTTTACATAATCCAGACGACTGAGAGCAGAGCAGAGCAGTGGTTGATAAGGGATAGTGGGAGATTTTCACCCACGTGAAAGCGGAACGTGGGTCTGTGATATCAGTAATCTTTTGGCCAAAATACATAAAAAAAATTTTTTGCCACAAGTCTCACTGAGTGTTTAAGGAAATATAGAGTGTCTCTGCTTAATTTCCAGTCCTTTCCCAACTTGAAGATCTAATGCTGACACGTGGAAAGTGAATGTGGGGCTTCTCGTCTTCTCCTCTTGGAAATAACACAAAGTACTCAACTAAGGTGTAGGCAAATGCTGGTGACATTTTGTAGCGTACCGTTGATCTCCAACATAGTTGGAGAAATACATTCTGATTTCTTAATTCTAAGATGCATAGGAAGACAGACAAGAGCAAGGAAGAGAGGACGGGAGGGAGGGAGGGAGGAAGGGGTAGATTGCCTTGCCATGAGTGTATCACCTGAATAGAAAGGCTTGGCTAAATTCAATAATTTGACCTGCTTGGCTTTGCTCTCTTGGAACTCTAGCAGGATTGCCTTCTTTGACAACAACCAAGTGGTGCAAAAGGCAAGATCATCAAACAAAACTTGCCGTCCTTCCTGCCACTACATTCTATAACATATCTGAATTTGGGGCATCCCAAAATACCTTGTTTCTACACTATGCCCTTATCACCCTCATCACAAATATGGATAAGACAGAAAAAGACACACAGCCCGAGGGTAGGATCACAGTCTTGAATCAAGGAGGCTTCCCTAAGTACAATATGCTGAATTTTCTGCTACTACGATGGAGTTTACTCCCCCTAGAGCAATTCTCCAAATTCAGGTCAGGAGGGGTGTTAGTCACTCACTCATTCATTCATTCACTCATTTTGTTTCAATAAAATGGAAAATAGCGATTACAAACCAGGTAAGCCAGTGTGGCACCTTGACTTCAGATGCACTGGAAGGCAGATTAATCTTAAGAAGGAGCGCTTTTAGAAGTTAGAGAATTGGAAATTGATTCTCTTAAAAGTCCAAGATGTGGAACTTATCCTCCAAAGCTGGGAACTAGTGATCCATGTGTGGGATCTTAGTCTGCAAAAATTGAACATAGCCCTACCAACATGGACACTGGCACCCCATGGGTAGAGTCTGAACCGCCAAGTCTGGGACGTGTCTTGACATATGTGGGCTATTGTCACTTTAGGTATGACACATGGTATTCAAGAATAGAAGTTTGCTTCTCAAGAAAATTAAACCTTGCCCTATTAGCAGGAAAGTTGGTATTCTATATGCAAAATCTTAATCTACAAGCTGGGAATCTGGCACTCTTTGTGTGGAAATCAATGTCTCATCATGAAAAATGACCTAAAAAGTGTGGAGCCTGGCACTCCACACACAGAAGCTGGTGTATGAGTTATGGAGGGAGGTTCCAAGGGCATGGAACCCGAGCGGTGTGTAGGAAATCTGAGCTTCCAGGCTTGGTTTAGCTTTCCCATGTGTGAATTCTGCCTTTTCATGCATACGATCTAGTCTTCCACACAAAACCTGGCCTTATAGACATAAAACTTGGCCCTCCAAGTATGAAATCTGACTTTCTAGGCATGAAAAGTTTCTCCTGATGTGAATTCTTATCTTGCAGGCATAGAATCTGGCTCTCTCATTGTGGGATCCGGGCCTGTATGCATATAGGCCCACTAGATATGGAATTAGACCTTCCAGGCTTGACATGAGTATGAACCATCTCTCTCCAAGCTAGGAACTTGACCTTCTGGGAGTGAAACCAGAACCTCATACAACGTCATCTAGTCCACAAATGAGAAAATCCAGGCTTAAAGTTAAGCGACTTGCCCAAGTTTTAGCAATTGGTTTTCGTTGGATCCGCACCCTCGAACCCAAGTCTGCAGATTTCCAGGCAGGGCTCACTGCACTAGACCCTTGTTTTGCTTATAGTGCTCTCTCTGCAGTGGTGTGGAAAGGAAAAGGGAACTAGACAAGGGCCAGAACACCCGATGTCAGCTGACAGCTCTGCCCATCTGCCTCTGGGTCCTTGGAGATCGCTCAACCATACCGAATTTTCCCACCCTCCATTTCATGCAGCGATGGTCGCTGAGACTGGTTCCAGCCCTGGCATTCTCTTCCCTGCCTCTATTTTGTGCTTCTTTCTAATAAGAGCCTCTTCCCCTTGTCTTCAAGCTCTTGAGCCCAATTAATCCGGAGCAAACTGGGCCATCTGAGCGAGAAGCAACCTGAAGACTGGCTTTGATCATGCCCTGACCCCTTCTACCTCCTGTGGTTTCCTCCCTTATTTCAGCTGTTACCCAAGGAAGATATTTTTTTTTACTTGACGTTTCCCATTCAACCCAGAAAATCAAATATCATTTTAACAGGCCTTGACTTTGGAAGTTAGCCTTGCAGCTGCCTGGGGTGCCTTACGATCTCTTCCTATTCAAAGGCCTGCCTTGTTCTCCATTTTACAGCTCTGGTCTTGCCTCTTCTGTTTCAGTAACAGGGCTTGGTTGCCAGGGGACTCAGACCCGGCTGCTGCCTGGGTCTGAGCAGAGGAGAGTAGCAGGGCCGGCTGACTAACCCAAAGCTGGAGGAAGTCTTTAGAGCATCTCCTGTCCTTTTCCCCAAGGGTAGCCAATTTGAACTCTTTGTCCTTCACATATCTGAAAAATAAATATCTGATGCTTTGTGTGGATTTTTTAATTTTAGACACTTATTTAAAAAAAATTAATCCCGGTGTGTTAACATACAGTGTTATATATACTCAGGTTATATTTCAGGTGGAAAATACGGTATATTCCCCAGTGTTCATCAAGATAAGTGTGTTCTTGGTCCCCATCACCTGTTTCACATCTCCCCTCTACAAACAGCTGTTTGTTCTCTGTAGTTAACAGCCTGGGTTTGGGGGTGAATTTTTTGTTTTTTGGTTTTGGTTTGTCTCTCTGTTTCTTTTCCCCTTTGTTCATTTGTTCAATGTTTTGTTTCTTTTTTTTTTCAATGATTTTATTTATTTATTTGACAGAGAGAGAGAGATCACTAGTAGGCAGAGGCAGGCAGAGAGAGAGGGGGAAGCAGGCCACCTCTAGCTCACCTGAGCAGAGAGCCCGATGCGGGTCTCCATCCCAAGACCCTGAGATCATGACCTGAGCCGAAGGCAGAGGCTTAACCCACTGAGCCACCAATATGCCCTGTTTTGTTTCTTAAATTCCACATATCAGTATCTTTCTCTGACTGGCTTATTTTGCTTAGCATTAGACTCTCTAGCTCCATCCATGTTGTTGCAAATGGCAGGATTTCATTCTTTTTTTATGGCTGAATAGTACTTTATTGCATATATCTGTCCCATCTTCTTTATCTATTCACGTATCAATGGACCCTTGGGCTGCTTCCACAGTTTGGCCATTGTCAATAATGCTGCAGTGAACACAGGATGAATTAGTGTTTTCTTTGGGTAAATACCCAGTAGTGGGATTACTGGATCTATGATAATTCTATTTTTTTAAATAATTTTTTAAAAATATTTTATTTATTTATTTGACAGAGATCACAAACAGGCAGAGAGGCAGGCAGAGAGAGAGGAGAAAGCAGGCGTCCCGCAGAGCAGAGAGCCCAATGTGTGGCTCGAAGCCGGCACCCTGGGATCATGACCTGAGCCAAAGGCAGAGGCTTAACTCACTAAGCCACACAGGCACCCCATGGATCTATGATAATTCTATTTTTAATTTTTTGAGGAACCTCCATACTTAAACATTATTTATTTCCGGCGGTGGTAGATGAGTCTTTACCACACTTACACATTACCAGCTTCTCTCTGGCATCTGCCATAGTGTTAGGTTTTTATGACCCTGAAATATTGCTGATCCCAGGACATGGAGTGTGCTCTGATGACATTTTCTCTAGTTTTTATCCCTCCTGAGTTTCTGCATTTTTTTTCTTTATCCTCATTCTATATCTTTTATCCTCACCTCTCTTTTTTTTTCTTCCCCAAATCGTCATCATCTCACTTCTTTTTTTTTTTTCCCCAAAGATTTATTCATTTATTTTAGAGAGTGGGACAGCACATGGGGGTGGGGAGCAGAGGGAGAGAATCTTCAAGCAGACTCCCCGCTGAGCACAGAACCCACCGCAGGGGCCCAGACATCATGAGCCGAAACCAAAAGTCTGATGCTTAACCCACTGAGCCACCCAGGCACCCCCATCATCTCACCTATTCGACCTGATGCCTTTCTTCCTAGAGATCGAGGCCGAGTCTCCTGTTGAGGCAACACAAGTAGGTAGTGCATCTCTTTCCCTTGCAGGGGGCAGGGCTCCTCTTGTTCCCTGCACCTAGCCCAGCACCACCAGTAAATGTTTACTGAGTACCTCATTGGGACCCATCTTCACACATTTCACCCCAGTCCTGCCTCCTTCAGGCCCCGAAGTGGCCCCTGCTGCCACCTCTAGCACAAAGTCCTTCCTTTAGAGACCCATCATCGAGAGGGAAGCAGTGTGCCGGGGACGAGCAGCCCAGGCCCCTGATCTCAGCTCTTGCTCCGCAAGCCTAAAGCAGGCCTGCCCTCCTCGGAGCCACCTCTGCCCTTTTCTCCTTCCCTTGCATGTGGGACACTATCCCGGTTTAGTCCACAGAGACAAGGTTAAGGTTTTGGCCATGGAAGGCCACATAAGGCATATTCATTTACTCTTAGAAATATTACTTTCAGCTCACATATATTCTGCAATGATTTTCGAGTGACAAAGAGTATATGGGTGCATCGGGAGACGGCCACCTTCTCTTGCTCTGAGGGCATCGGCACCTGCTGGCTCAGGACAGGCTTTTCCACAGATTGTGCATGTTGCTGCCCTCCCACTTCAGGTCTCTGGACGCCTGCCAGAACCATCTCACACGACCCTCCGTCTGGGCAATAGACGACAAATCCCCACGCAAGGCCAAGGGCGACGGCAGATGGCCGTGCACCTGGGACCCCCGAGTTCCCTGGGCCATGGGGCCTGGCTTTGGACTTCCCTGCTTGGCCGGCAGCCCCGGACTGTTCAGCTCATCTAGCAGGGAACTGCAAAGCTGCCCCCTCATTAGAACGGCCTCTAGCCCCAGTCCACACCGAGAAGAGACAGAGGTGTGAAGCCGATGTACGTAACCCAATATGTGGGGGATCAGCCCACGCGGGACACAAAGGAGATGTGAGCCCAGCCACCTTGACTCCGGGTGATGGGCGGTCACATCCCCCCTCTCCACAGAGCTGCAGCCCCTCCGGAGCCTCAGCTGCCCGCGGGGGACACGTTCTCGTGATTTCTCAGTGCCTGAACCCTTCACCCTCACGTGTCCTTGGTGAAGGACCTGAGCCAGATGCTTTCTATCTCCATTTCCACACAAGAGTCATCAAAATATTTTTTAAAAAATATATAAAAACACAAACAGGAATGTCCCCCTACCCCAGTGGCTTGCCACTGTACTTAGATTACGACCCTAGCTCATCCCCGGGGCCTGGGAGGCCCTGCTCAGCATGGCAGACAGGCCTGACCCAGCGCTGTCTCTCCAGAAACGCTCCCGTCCGACAGGAGTAGGGAAATGTGTCTCTCCCTTTCCATCGGGTCTTCTCTTGGCATTGACGGTAGGAAAGCGGGGTGCTCTATAGTAGGGTGGCCACCAGCCCAGTTTGTGGGATACTATCCTGGTTTTACTCCCACATCCCGGGAAATCCCTCTGTTCCAACACTAGGGCAGGGGTCCCCTCACCTTCAACTCAAACACCAGATCCGTCAGACAAGTTGGATGCGTTGTGATGAGTGCACTAGTGGGCGTTTGATCCAGCATCCACGTGACGGCTCCCGAGGTCCTGGGGGATAGACGTGCAGCTGTCAGAAATGCCTGGTCACCATGGCTCCCACTCCTGATGTCCGCAGAAAGCAAACACTGCGGGGCTGTGTCCAGAGCTGCCTCCCTGAGTGCTCTACTTGGGTAACGTGCCTTCATTTTCCAAAGGAGGGCACCAGAGCTGTTAGGGAACAATTCCTGGAGACCCGCTGCCACCTTCCTGGACACATAAATGCTTTGGAAGAAAGTGAACACAGAACTTTCCATCCAGTTCTCTCATAGGCAACAAAACAATGACATCACTCCCAGGTTGCAAAGCCTTCCTCTGAGAGCAGTGGGAACTCACATCTTTTTTTTTTTTTTTTTTTTTTTCTCTCTCTCTTCAAAATGTATTTACTTTCAAATTTTCCAGTTAGCTGGGCAGGGTACAAGAAAACCTTGAAATTTGGCTTCAGGTGAAATCGCAAACCTGTGGTCATCATCTAGTCCAGACTTCCTCTCAAATCAACATTTACAGGGGCGCCTGGGTGGCTCAGTGGGTTAAAGCCTCTGCCTTCGGCTCCGGTCGTGATCCCAGGGTTCTGGGATCGAACCCTAGCATCGGGCTCTCTGCTCAGTGGGGAGCCTGCTTCCCTTCCTCTCTCTCTGCCTGCCTCCCTGCCTATTTGTGATCTCTGTCTGTCAAATAAGTAAATAAAAAATCTTTAAAAAAAAACAAAACCAACGTTTACAAATGAATTTAAAATCTCAATGTCCAAGGAAGTGAAAGAGAGAATCTCAAGCCTCCTTTTAACTCCAAGTTAGAAGGAAGTCCCTGCCTCCACCTCCTGACCCTCAGCCCATGGCCTCACCTCCCCCTCCCCCGACACTGTCAGCTAAACCAATGTCTGCGGCTACCAGACCTCACCTTCTCAGGTAAAATTTTTCCCTGGCTCTTACTAGCGGATTCTTTTGAGATGTCATCCCCTACTCGTGACAGCCAGTATTAGCTACTACCACCATCTTCCTTGTTTTGAAAAAGCTGAGTAAGCACTGTCCCAAGTGTCCTTACTTCACTCTGGTGGGTGAGGACAACCTCAAAATCTACAGCCTCTGATTAGACCATCTCTTTTTTTCTCTCTTTCAAAGGCCTGGAACTCTTTTCTTCTCCTCCCCTTCCCCCTCCTCCTTCTCCTTTTTTTTAAACCACTTCATTGAGATACAATGAAGTGTATCTTCTCCGAAAGTTCCCTCCCAATCTCTTTATTATTATTATTGTTATTACTATTATTATATTATACGTCACTAAGACCTACCCTCTTGGCCAAAGTTGAGGTCTACAACGCAGTCTTGCTAACTCTCGTCTCAATGCTGTACAGTAGATCTCTAGGTCTCCTTCATCTTGAGTAGCTGAAACAACTCGGTACACTTGACCACTTACCTCCCACTTCCTTTCCCCTCAGAACACCTTTCTTCCTCAGGAAAGAGAGTTGGCAGGACTGTGGCATATTTACGTGGAGTGGGAAGCTTACAAATGTTTATTTGCACATCTGTCATCCTGTCAGGAAAACACCTGCCAGACACGTGTATCCTCTTTGCTCCCTCCATCCGAGAAACAGGGAGGAGCTGTCTCTCTGGACAGGGTATGGGTTGTCCTTCCCCTTCCCCCAACACTCAGGTGCTTGTCTCAGGGGAGACTTGGTGAATTAATATTTACGGTCACTATGCTGAATTTTATCTATAGAGGTCTTCACCAAGTAGTACGGACTCGGAGAGAAGGTAGGAACTAAGTCCACCTGAGTAAGCAAAAGAAGGTGTCATGGAGGCGGTAACTTTGGAGCTGTGTTTTAAAGGGTGAGTTGGAGTTCTTAGTGTTTTGCAATTCCCCTGGGTTAAGATTTTCCTATAAATGTATAGCTTTTCATGTTTCCTGAGAATTCTGTACAACCCAACCTTTCAAACTTTATTTAGTAAATTCTGTGACCAAATTCTAACTAGTGAGGGGATGACAGGATGGACGAGAGCATCTCCACCCTGTAGGAGCTAACCACTGTGATAGTAACAAGCGTGCCTACATATGTAACAGGTCACTTTTCAAGACTGGTTTAAGTCCTAGACTAGGAGGCACAGCTATTTCCTTCACTGCTCTACCTCTGGTTTCAATACTGTTCTTGACCATCAGTAGGTCCTCCGTAGAGGCTGGCTGAGTAGAGGAATGCTTAGTGTAAGGGGAAGATTTGATCTGGACATGGTGGCCGGGCAGGGCCGTGTTTGAACAGGCAGGAGGGGAGAGTGTCTACTGCCCTATATGGTTTCGTCTTTCTGGTGGGCAAGTTTGTGTCACCAATTGAATCGCGAACATCCTAGGGAGAGGGCTTTGGTTCATGCATCTCTTATATCCAAAGGTAGTTTTTAAAAAAGATTTATTTATGTATTTTAGAGAGAGAGAGGCAGAGGGAGAGGGACAGAAAAACTGACGCAGACTCCGCGCTGGGTGTGGAGCCTGCCGTGGGGCTTGACCTCATCACAACCTGAGCTGAAACCAAGAGTTAGACACTTCGCCGACTGCACCCCCCAGGTGCCCTGGGGAACCTGGTACTTAGAAGGTAGTCATAAATATTAGTTGGATTCAAAGGCAAGCTAGGATATTAAAAGACTTCAACTGAAAAATTACAAAAATATTAGTGGTGGGAAAAGATGACTCCTTTCAAATATTCCCTAGTTTTCCTCTACCCAAACTATGTTTATTTGTGTCTGATTCACATGTTAGTGGATAAGCACGCACTCGTAGATATAGACGCATATGTACAAAACGGACGCTGTCACCCTCTGTATGGAGCTTACGATTCTGTAGTCCAGCAAGATAGACAAGATAGACAAATATCCTCATTTGGAGAATAACTTCAAGAACTCAAAAGCACATTTTGGCAGGCTCATCTGGGCTCCTGTCCTGGAGGAGGAGAAAGGGCTCAAGCTATTCTTGATAGCTAGGACGATTAAGGTTCTCTGAAAAGGTCAGAATTTCCCAGAGTTTCTCGCCCCCCTCCTTACATGGGCTTGCGCTGCTCAGGCTCGTGGGGCAAAGCATCCGCTGCTTGCACACGGGCTCCCTATGGGACAGAACGATTCTTGCTTTGCCAACGACAGGGCTGTGGTGCTGCTGCCCTGTGCTCCTCTTGTTCTGGTAATGCCAAACCGTAATGATGAAGCTTCTGGAAGGCCATTCCTCTGAGGTCATGTGCTTTAGCGTTCACCTAGGGAAAGCAGAAGTATGACCTGAGCAGGGGAGGTTTCAAAATTCATTGGCTCCGAACAGGCCAGTCTGCCCTATGAATAAGCCAGAATGAGGTGGGGTACACAGAGCAGGATCTAGGTACCTAGATAGGAAAGAAAGTGTTAGATGTGTGAGTACCTAAGGGAGAAACTACCAAGTGGACATAATGTATTCTAGGTTCTGGAAAATGCCACGTTGTGAGTCCAGGTTCATGTCCAGTGGGAATAAAATCTCTCTCCTTCTATAACTGTTCGACTCTGCCAGATCTCCCTGCCCCAATCCTGGGTTCCCACGATCCCATCCCTGGGGGGTCCAATGTTACCCCTTTGTTTTAAGGCAATTATGGCAATAGGCATTCTCCTTGAATGTACAAGAGAAGTGATACCCCGTGGAAATGATTTTCAAATCTTTTTTTTTTAAAGATTTTATTTATTTATTTGTCAGAGAGAGAGGGAGAGAGAGCGAACGAGCACAGGCAGACAGAGTAGCAAGCAGAGGTAGAGGGAGAAGCAGGCTCCCTGCCGAGCAAGGAGCCTGATGTGGGACTCGATCCCAGGACGCTGGGATCATGATCTGAGCCAAAGGCAGCCGCTTAACCAACTGAGCCACCCAGGCGTCCCCCCTTCTGTTCTTAATAATAAAACCCGCTCTGAATGAAACAGGCGAGAGGGCCTGGGCCTTCCCCTCAGGCTTGCCTTTGCTGGGCTGGTCTCTGAGACATTTGTGTAGAAGCCCGAGGATGCTGGGAACACTTGAGAAGGCTCTGCCACCAACAAATCAACCACACAAACTCCTTCGTGGGACCATCAGGGAAACTGGACTGTAGATTGGGAATTAGATGAAACAAAGGACTTATCACTCATTGTCTTGGGTATAATACAGTATTATGGCGATGTGAGAAAGTCATTGGTATTATAGTTATGGGAGAAATGTCCTTATATTTTAAAGATTCCTATTCCATGATGTCTGGGATTTGCATAAAGAAGAAGTAAACATGGAAACATGAAAATAATGTTACAACCAGGTGGTACTATCATAATATTCTTCGTCAAAAGCACAAAAGCGATCCTTTTGGCTATGCCAGTCATGGGCATCACAGAAGGAAGGAAGAGGTTACCCACATAGTTCTCCTCTGAGGCCTCAGAGGCCAGGAGCAGAGCAGGGCCCAGAGGCCATTGGGTGGGGGGGTCGTTCTCTGGCATCCCCTCCAACCACTCACAGCCTGCAGTGTTGGCAGGACACCAGACGACGCCCTGAAGCTCTCCTGGGTAAAGAATGCACAGCATTGGTTCACACGAAGTGCTGAGCCCCGGAGCGTCCTTGTTGGCCCTGGGCCTCTCCCCTCATCTCCTCTGAGTCAGCAGGAGCCCCTGGGTGCCCTGCTCTCACCAGGCATCTGAGGCCTGACAGGAGAGCTGAGTGATCACCGTGTGCCTTTTCTTCATCTCCTGGGCATCCAGGGATCCGAGGAGAGCGGCTCTTGTCACCAGGAAGCTTCCAGAGGCCTACTGGGACCAGACTGCCCTTTCCCTTCAGAGACCCATCTTGGACGGCCCAGAGCCAACGCCATTCCCGCTCCTCCTTGCCCTGCACTCTGCTGTCATCAGCCTGGAAACCGACTTGTAGAGCCTGAGAGAGAAGGGCCTTGTGGAAGCAAGAAGTACAGCCTCCCAAGCAGAGCAAGAGTCCCCTCGGATGTCCTTGATGGGGGCTGGCGGGGGGGGGGGGTTCACCCGGCTTCTGCCGAAATGTCTCCTTTTGAAATCCTTCCCACAGACATTTAGAGGATGTTTCTCTGTGTTGGGCACAGCACGGAGTGCTCACCAGGGTCAGAGGCCAGTAGTGTCTCCCAGGGACAGTGAGAACTCAGGAGGAAACGCCCAAGTGACTTCCTGCAACCAGGGCCACTTAGAGGCCCTGGCCTCCAACTGTGGACTCGAGGCTGGCAGGTGACACCCTGTCTCCCCACAGCGGGTGAGAGCTGGGGACTGGCTGGTGTCACCCCAGATGGGCCCATCTCCCTGCGGTAGTAAGCTGGGGGCTGGCAGGTGACTCTGCCCTTTGGTGAAGATTCTGCTGGCCAGTATCCTGCTCCGTAGCTTTCCAAGGTCAGGAGCTCAGGTCTCTGGGGATACAGGCCTGTGCTAATCACACCTCCCAAGAAGCAGGGGTGCCAGAGGCCAATTTGCAAATGGAGTAATGAAGGAGCGTGGTTGGCCGGTAACCAGGATATTCACACCTGCCTTCCGAGACACCCATTTGCCCGAATGGAATTTATAACCAGGACGTTGCTTGGTGAGCCCAGAATCAGCCCAAAGAGGGGGCGGACTGAGAAGGTTTTACTGGGGCTGTGGAGAGACAGAGGAAGAGCCCCACTCAGACCTCCCCCCACCCAGAACACCTCGAGCGGACTCTTTTCATGATAAAGTTTCTTTCTAAACACCTATTTGTTTGTTAGCCACATAACACGCTTTCAAAAGATTACAGTTTTGTTGGGGCCCCTGGGTGGCTCAGTGGGTTAAAGCCTCTGCCTTCAGCTCAGGTCGTGGTCTCAGGGTCCTGGGATCGAACCCCGCTTCCAGCTCTCTGCTCAGCAGGGAGTCTGCCTCCCTTCCTCTCTCTCTATCTGCCTCTCTGCCTACTTGTGATCTGTCAAATAAATAAATAAAATTTTTAAAAAATGATAGCACTTAACAGGGCCGGGGCACGTGGGGGAGCTGAGTCGGTTAAGCTTCTGCCTTCAGCTTGGGTCTTGATTCCTGGGATCCTGGGATCGAGCCCTGCGCTGGGCTCCCCGCTCAGCATGGAGTCTGCTTCTCTCTCTGCCGCTAACCCCCTGCTCATGTTCTAGCTCTCTAATAAATAAATGAAATCTTATTTTTTTTTAAAGAACTTAACAGGACCCTTTAGATATTGATAAGATAGACAAATACTGATAGATACTGATGTATATTTGGCTCTCCAACTCAGCCTCATTGCATGGTCCAAAATCTAAAGATGGCCAAGCATGTCCATTTTCAGTTGCTCTTCTGGCTTCATGTCAGCCTCTGGCTTTTTCTGACCTCTCTCCTGAGTCAAGGAGGTACATTTTTCTGACATCTCAGAGCCTGTGCACCCATGCCGACAGCACTGGAACTCAAGATCAGAGACGGCCTGTCCCCATTCTGGAGGGATGTTCCCACTTCTTACCCAGCTCCATTTTTTAGATTCTAGAACAATTTGTCTCTATCCAGAAGCCACAGTTCCTCTTTCCCGGTCGGTCTTACCTCCCACAAGGACGTCCTTCCTTCTTGCTTTAATCCCATGTTCATCATCCCATGTTAAACCTGCCTCAAGGCTCGTCACCCCCAACCCCTCCCAAAGCACCTCCTGACTTCCTTCCCCCCACCCTGCCTCACTCGCTGGTTCTGATAACCTCCCAGAAAGGCTAAGCCCGTACTGAGGGCCCGGCAACGCAGAAACCAGAAAGATAAGGAAAGCGCAACTCTGATGAACGTATGCAGAAAGCTTCAACTATAGAATCTAGAAAGAAGCTTTTTAAATGTCGACATCCACTTGAACCTTCAGTGCTGTTTATTTTGAATTATACGCAGAGAAGGCAGACCGTCCATCTTTTCAGGGCTTGGGGCCTCTGCCAACGTAAATGGAATCGCTATTTTTGGACTATTTTTATTTGTTTGTCATCTACAGCTTTCCAGCGTCTGAAAGGAATTGGTGATGGCCTGCCATAAAAAAAAAGCCACATCTATGATGGGGACTGCCATGTGGCATCTGTCTCTCCCATGCAGCGTCCCTACCCTTACCTCCGGCTAGGCAGAGTGCCAACACCGCTGAATGACCTCCTGCTCCCAGCGTCCCTTGCGAGGCCATCCTGGGCACAGCTGCCCAAGTCATCTTCCTAAAACACACAGTAATTATATTACCTTCCTGCTTCGGGGTCATTTCCACCTGCGTGGCAGGCTGCCTAAGACATAAGCTACACTTCTCTGTGTTTCCAAGGTCATGGTGACTCTCAGACTTCAGAGGGGAACTTATTTCAAATGTGACCTCCTGGTTCTCGTCTCCAGAGACACTCAGCGGATGGGACCAGGCTGAAGTCAGGAAGCCGCCTTGGATTTCCAGGCCAGTACCCGAAGCAGTCATGGTGTTGGAGGTCTATGGACTATAAGCTGAGAACTGTTTTCTTGGAAATCTGGTCAGGACCTAGGTAATGGATGAAATTTGAGTTGAGTTGTTCCGAAATTAATTCACTTTATCTGCCCTGAAAAGGTTTTATTTTCTTTCTTAAAATACTTTATTTATTTGTAAGACAGAGAGAGAGAGAGAGAGAGAGAGAAAGCACAAGCAGGAGGAAGGGCAGGGGAAGCAGCCGCTCAGCGGGGAGCCCGATGCGGGGCTTGATCCCAGGACCCTGATGCGGAGCTCAATCCCAGGACCCTAAGATCATAACCTAGCCAAAGGCAGCTCAACCAACTGAACACCCTAGGTGCCTCAAAATGATTATTTGCCCCCATTTCCTTCTCCCCAGCATCTGGTAGAGTGTTGATTAGTCTCATGCTGAAGTGCTTTTTAAAAATATTCAGAGAAGGGAAGAGGAGGAAGGGGGCATCTCAGTGGCTTTCACTGCACCCCTGGGGTGTTAGTGAGGTGACACCTGGGAGACAAATGGTATCATCTGTGACATCCGGCTGTAAGTCCTTCCCATCTCTGCTTGCCCCGTCATCATTTGTCCCTCCACTGCACAATTCCAAAAGTAGCTATAGTTTGTGGAAATATATTTTAGGCCCTAATTTTCCATCTGAATGTTCATTTTTTAAAAAGAGAAAAGAGAGCCAGAGCCAGAAGGAGCAGCAGAGAGCAGCACTGGGCATTTTTATTGAGTACTTACTATGTACTATGCTCTGGTAAGCATCAGGCACGCATAATCTTTAATCTTCAAAATGACTTGCAAGGGGGTATTAAGTGTCCCTATTGCATAAATAAAGAAACTGCCTGCTTACCTTTCATGACATCACAATGACTCAAGCAAGGGCAGTTAGGAAAAAACACACACACACACACAAAAAAAAACGGCACGAAGTCATAATCTCATACTCCAGAATCAACCCGTAGGCACGTCTGTCATGAAGCTCCAAAAGGAGAAAGGGCCTAAAGAGGGAAGAAAAGGTCAGTCTCAAGGTACTTCCTAAAGGGCTAGGAAATGGCCCTTCTGTTCCTAAGTGTTCACCAACTGACTTTTTCTTGCATAAGTACCCATATCCCCAAAAAGGCCTGGACGTGTTGGGGGCTCTGT
The DNA here is from genome assembly GCA_003697995.1 of Taxidea taxus jeffersonii. Classification (NCBI taxonomy): domain Eukaryota; kingdom Metazoa; phylum Chordata; class Mammalia; order Carnivora; family Mustelidae; genus Taxidea; species Taxidea taxus. Next base: position 38,284 of record RCUC01116994.1, read on the forward strand.
AATCTGTTCTGTTCATTACCAGCCAAAGATGAGTCATTAAAGGTAACTGGCCCTGCCTCAGGCCCTGATTTCATTTAATTGATCAAGATTCTGTATCTCAGGAATAAAAATACCTCTGGCTCAGACCACCTATCCGCAAAATTGCTGTCATCCCAGGCTTGAAATCTCTGCTCATCTTGGGGCGTCCTCCTCACCTACACTTTTTTTTTTTTTTTTAAGATTCTACTCATTCATTTGACAGACAGAGATCACAAGTAGGCAGAGAGGTAGGCAGAGAGAGAGGAAGGGAAGCAGGCTCCCCGATGAGCAGAGAGCCCGACATGGGGCTCCATCCCAGGACCCTGAGATCATGACCTGAGCCTAAGGCAGAGGCTTTAACCCACTGTGCCACCCAGGTGCCCCCTCACCTATACTTCTGAGCTGTAGTCTTGCTGGCCACCTGGTGAGGTTACCTCTCTGGGGTTCCCCATACTCACCAGGTGGCTCCCAGATGCTGCCTGCCATCTCTCCCCACCCTCCTCCACTCACTCCTTCTCCCCTCCACGCCTCACCCCATCCTGTTTTCTCCTGTCACAGGACTGACATGCTCGGTTGCATGACAAGGATGTCACTCCTGCCTCCAAGCAGACATGTTCACTTTCCTGTTTGGCTTCCAAAGTCACCCCCTGAGTGCTAGGATCTGTCACAAGGTGCCCAGCCAGAGCGGCCTCTGCTCTGTGTTCTCTAGTACATCTGGCGGTAGGGATCTTCCATTTAACTTACTCTTTGATTTCATAAATATTCCTCTCCTGAGGATCCCCGCCCAGCTGGCTTTGGGCCGCACTGTGCCGTGCTGCTCCAAGATGCTCTCACACATGCATTGACTGCCACTCTTTCCTCCTTTGAGGAGTTCCCTTCCCATGGGAGACAATGTCTGGGAGCTTGGGAGAAGGTCATCGATCCTCAGCATCTCAGGGTCTGAGCCTTGCAAATAGCCACCAGTCCCAATGGGTCTAGCCATTAACGCTCCGTGAAGGCCCTCAGCAAACAGAACCTTGGGAGAAGGTCATCGATCCCCGGCATCTCAGAGTCTGAGCCTTGCCCAGATTTGTCATGGGCATACAAATGAGTCCCTTGCTGTGTATACTTACTGAGTTGCACTGCTAGCACACAGTCTATGTTCTCTGAACCCTAAGTTAGGATGCGTGATCGAAGATAAGTTTTGCAAGAAGCAGACCATTTGAATTTGAGTATGTCTCAGAAAGCCTGGGACATGTGGCCTTTGGTTATTTAAGCCCCACAAGACAGCTACCAGCAGCTCCCTGCGGCTACTGCCACGTTCACTGCTTGGGTGGGGAGGCACGGGCAACCGAGCAGGACCAAGTTCCCGGGAAGACCTGTAAACCCGCACAGTGCGGTTGCAAAGGGGAGACTTTCCGCAGTTCAGGGCTGTGGATGAGGGGAGCCTTGAAACCTGGCAGGACTCGGATAAGTCAAGAGGCAGGGAGGGGGGAGGGGGGCCAGGGGGCAGCGTTTTCCGGTAAGGAGAGCATCAGAGCAAAGGTGTGGGGACAAAGGCAGCCAGCCATGTGGACAGGAGAGCCACGGGAGGCCAGCCTGAGGAAAGCAAAAGCTTCGTGAACAGTAGTGTCAGAGGCCAGGCTTAAGAAATTTCAGATGACTTAATAAGCAGAAAACCATGTGGCTACATGCACAGGGGAGGGTTGTGATGGGAACAGTGTGATGGGAATCAGGCAGCAGAAAACATGGAGTATTTTGAGGGGCTTTCAGAGGCCAAGAGATCTGCTCAGGGCTTCTGAACTTGGTTTGGGAGCAGCCAAAGCATGTGCTCCTCAGGGTCTGGAAAAGGTCGCCTGAATGCTGAGCCCACACATTGTGTGACGTCCGTGAACCCTTGGTCAGTCCCGGGCAGCCTGGCTCCATGGTGGAGTTCTGGCCCAAAGCTCATTCTGAATCTTCAGCTCGGCCTCCACTGTGACCAAAATGAAATATGTTCAATCCAGGCGTGAATTTAGGTCCGACCCTGGGCAGGGGACATGGGTGAGAGCCAGGGTGGGAGGCGTCTTACAGACAGGCATGAGCTCTGTCATGTCACGTTCCCACAATACCCCGCGGTCTCGTCCCTTGTGTGACGTGTTGATGTCCTCTGAGGGGCAGCTGCCAAGACCAGCCATTGATTGGGACTGAGGCTAATCTGGCCCATGACTTTGAATTTTTTAGCCCCCTTGGCTCTGAATGTTCAGAATCAAAGCTCTTTCTTGGGTTAGGTCCTCTTTCTCAGATGGCCTGTTTTAAATATGTTACCTCCCAAGAGGGGTAATATTTAGCTTTAATGGCTCAGCATGGGTCAGGATAGGGAGGAATTGTTCCACCAGGGAATCATAAAAGAGGCACTGCAGGTATCTGAGAGCTCAACCAGTCCAACCACCCCGGCTTACATGAGAAGAAACTGAGGCCAGAGTGAAGAGGTGACCTCATCACAGACATACTGAACTACTGATGCTAACAAGGGAAGAGTGGGTTTCCCAGCTTTAAAGCCAATGATCTTTCCTGATCCATCTTTCCAGAAAGTGTTTATTGAGAACCCACCATGTACCAAGAACCATGGTAAGAGCTGGGAATACTATTATCGAGGACGAGAAATAGACCCCTTTGGTCATTTCATGCTGCCTGCCTGTACACATTAGAAGTATGACAAGCTCCCCCATCGCCCACCTACCAGTGGGGCACAGAATAGGGATGTGTTGATGAGTGAGAAGATAAATGGAGAGGAGTGTTTCTAATGTGGACTACCGTCTACCCATCCACCAGCCCAACCTGGGCAGTAAAGCCATGGGGGGACCCTGGGCTGCTGGGCATGACGTTAGTACGCTGAGAATATAGAGGGAGGGTGGGGCAAGAAGGGTGAGAAAAAGAGGTGCAGGTCTCGAAACAGACTTGTGAGGGCCCTGAGAACAACACCCCCACCCCCCCTGCCACAGCTACCTTGCGTGTAAGATGAAGCAGGTGGTGGGCAGGTACGTTGGCCTTCCTAAGGATTCATCTTGACACTACTTCTCTGGGGTGGGGAAGGGGGAGCACTGGAGGAGCAAATGGCACTTGACAGTTGTCCCCCACCACCTCCCTGCCTCGGACTCAGCAGCTGTGCCCCTCCTTACTTCTGTCCCCACCTCAGGGCCACTCTCTCCACAGCTCTTAGCCTCAAATACTCGAGCCCACTAAGTCAGCCGGGAGCCAGCTTCCCAGAAACTAGGGTGCTATGTTGGGCACTTGATTCTCTGAGAGTCATTGCCATCATTTTATTAAATGTCAAGAAAACTTAATGGAGATCTGATAGCTACAATGAGCTTAAAAGAAAAACTAAAACTTTCTCATGAACTCATGATAACTAGTAGGAGAAGTTTCAACTGTCCTGCAGAGGGAGTCAACAGTGGTATTATTTGAGTGTAATAGAGTCATCTCCTGTTCTAAGAAGCCATGCCAGAGAGCTAAGCACGCCTTGGAGACTTAATCTCAGCACCAGTGACACTGTCCAGCACTAACTTGGTCTCTCCTCCTTTGGAGTTGTGCTCTGCCCTGGGGCCAGGCAAAGGGAGCACCAGATCATATGAAGGGTCACTCATTTTTAGCTGCCTGCTATGTTTCTGGGTACCCGGGTGTCTGGACATTGGATGTCCTCACCTGCACCTTGCACAGCCACGTGTTCAGGGGGATGTAGTCTGACAGGTTCCCAAAGAGTCTGGCCTAGTGGGGCTGTTGGAATTCTCAGTGGCATTAGAGTCACTCCTTCCCTCTACTCTTCAGAAAACCTGTCAAAAGGCAGATTATATACTATGCACATCATTTATACTCCTTTTCCTACTTTTGTGAATATTTCAAATTTTCCGCAATAAAGTTGAAAAAAAACATGAAGGAACATTAACCAGCAGGGATATTTCATTTACTCATTTGTGCCCATTAAATTGTGATTCACATTTGACAAAAGTTTCTTGAGCTTCTATTATACACCAAATACCGAGTTGGCCTTATCAGCTTCAGGGCTGGATCTTTTGCCTCACGGCAATGGATCAGATCTTTGGGATGAGCCCTGGGCATTTACACTTTGATCGGGAGATTCCCACATATGGCCAGAGTGGAGAACCCCTGCCCTGAAAGGGTGATGAGGAAAAGTGTACATGGGTGGGCTTGGGTCCTGACTCTCACCTCCAATATCCATGTGATGTTGAGAGCCTCATTTGTGTCTTTGGCTTTCAGGTTGGACTTCCTTCTGGAAAATGAGAGAATGGAACTTGATTGTTTCTGAAGTCCTTTCCATCGCCCCTCAGCCTCTTGGTCTGAACTAAAAAAATAAGTCCCTTTCAACACCAACATTCTGTGACTGTACCAGCTATTTTATGGCAAGGGGAGTAAGTAGAGACTTTCTGGGAGTCCCTGAAATCAACACTGAGTAGTCTATCCTCCTGTCCTCTATATCCATCCCTTTTACTCATTGGCTCTCCATCAATCTTGGAGTTAAACCAACTTAACAGAAGACAGTGGCAACAGCAAGGCCTGTTCCTGGCTGTAAAAGATGCATTAGTCCCAGTAATGGCCCATCTTCCCCAGACCACTTCCTCCATCTAGACGTTTATGGGACTGTGAATCAAGGGTTACCCAGGTAGACAGAAAGGCCAGTGCCTGATGGATGATGAGTAGGACGAGAAGGGACCAGGCATCTCTGTGAAATCCCAGCTCCGGCAATTAACTCAATGTGTTCTGAGTCCCAATCAAGAAGAGACCTCTGCAGGCCAGGCACCCAGAGGCTGTAGGAGAAAAATGTCCTTATCCACTTTCTTCCACCCAGGTTATGGTGTAGCATAAGAGGGACACACACTCCACTCTTTGCTGGCTAGTAAGCCTTAGTACATAAAATAGTGAAATATTAGAGCAGGGATAGAAAATAAACCAATGGCACAGAACAGAAATCCCAGAGATAAGCTCACACATATTTTGAACTTGATACATTTATTATACAGGTAATAGTTGAGAAATGATGTACTACTCAATGAAGAAATCGGTTTGCCATGTGGGGGAAAAATGAAGTTGGGTTCTTACCTGAAACATACACAAAAATAAATTCTGGGTGGATTAAAGACCTAAATATGAAAAACAAATGTTAAACATGTTAGAAAGAAATATAGAGGGGATATCTCTGTTCTCAAGATAGGGAACACAAACCAGTAAAGCAGAAATGATTAAAGAAAGTATTGCTGACATTAAAATCTAAATTTTCTGTGTCACAAATGACCCCATAAACAAAGTTGAAAGATAAACGGCAGATAGAAGAAAATATCTGTGACATATCAGAATATATGAGAGTTCATATCGGAATGTGTAAAGAAGTCCTACAAGTAAGTATGAAAAATGAGCTAGTAAAAAATGATGCAGAGAATATGAACAATCCACAGAAGTAGAAACCCAAACTGCAAATAAATATATGGAAAGACACCCCCAATAATCAGGAATCAGAGAAAAAATAAAAGCAAAATGAGATTCTGTTTCATACCAATCAGATTAGTGAAAATGAAGAAGTCTGACTGTGAGGCTGTCAGGAAAGTTGTGTGCAGCCAGTGGGAGAATAAATCAATACAATGAACTTAGAGATAAAAGTTAGGATATAGTCCCACCTCATTGAAAATTCATATATTGTATGACCCAAGACTACCAATACCCAGCATATACTTCTGGATGTACACCCCAGATGGATACAAGGAGGCATACATAAGAATATTCGTTGTAGCATTTAAAAAAATAGCAAAAAAAAATAAAAGAGCTGGAATGAAACTCAATGATAAAAATAGGGTTCAGGGTAAATAAAATGTGTTAAGTTCACATGCTTGAATACCACGTGGTAATTAAGCCGAATGAACTAGATCTATCTTATGCATGATCATGGACAGATCTCAAAAATCAACTAGAATTTAAAAAGTGCGTTCTAGAGTGGTGTTTCTAGTATGGTATCATTTATATAATACATCATGTTTTGAAAACATGTAAATATACGTAACATTAATGCATATATCAAGGAATAAATGGGAGCAAGAAAATGTAGACCAGCTAGACAGCCCTTCATAGAAATTTTGCTGTGAAGGGGAAAAGATGGTTATAGCGAGGGGTGGGGTTATAGGGTCTGAGGAGGGTTGTGACTTTTTTTTAATGAACGACCCTAGAGCTTGTTTGTCTGCAGATGGAAATGAACCAGTAGAGAGGCTTAAAATGATCATTCATAGAGAGCAACATCCTCGAGAAGGTGGATCCTGGGCTGAAGTCCACAAGAGAACCCCACCGTATTTTGGGGAGAGATGGTGTTTGAACCATGGCAGTGGGGTGGAGTGGAGATGAGTTTGTAGGTGTTTAGGAGGGGAGCTCTTCAGGAGGTGATGTTAACTGTGTGGGTGGGTGACACTCTAAAGGGGCATCTGGTTTGATTCAAGGGAGAGACAAGAGGACCTTGGATCAAGGATGGACCCCACCTCTCTGGGGGTGGCGGACTAGGCTATTGTCACTCCTAAAGAACTTGGAATCTGTTCCGGAGAGAACCCCAATAATCCACCCAGTGTATTTGCCCCCTGGGCACCAGTGCCTCTCACGTACTGGGCGTTAGGTCCACTCTGGGAAAGGCACAGGGCTCGGGTTAGTCCTGCCTCTGTGATCTTCTGGTTCTGTGACCTCCTAGAGCAAGTCACACCACTTCTCTAGGCCTGTTTTCTATCCCCACAGGGTGGTTAACTGCGTTTGTGATTTTGCCCTTGAAACACTGTGGGGAGGCCATGGGTTAAGGCTTCTGGGGACGCACACAGGAATCCCTCCTGTGGGCTGCTCCCACCCAGCGCCCCAGGCCTCCAGGTCCAGCTCCTTCACCCCGCGCCTCTGTCCTATCCCCACCACCGCTCCCTCTCCCCACGCGACCTCCCTTTTTCTTCCAGCCTTATAGCTCCAAGTTTCTCACCAGTGGCTGCCGTCAGACCTCCGGCCAAGGGCTTGAGGGCTCCGTCTAGGGGCGCTAACTCGCCCACCCCGCCACCCCTGCAGACTCTGGACCCTTCGAGCTAACAGGAAGCCTGGGGCAGGGAACACCCCCAACAGTGCTGCCAGGCTTAGGGCCCCACCTCCGGGAGTGACCACCACCCCCTGCTCGCTGCGTGTGCACCTGTCCGAGGGCTCCGGGGTGCAAGCATAGACGAAGTCATCTCTGCGGGCCCCGGGGGTGGGGGGCGTCTGGCAGGCCTGTGAGTGCTTGTCTTCTGCTTCTCTCCCTCTGTCGCTGCTCCACTGCCCCGCTGCCCCTTCTGTCGCCCCAGCCCCCGCCCCTCTTCCCAGCCTCTCCGTTCCTGCTGCCTGCTGCGTGCCGGGGATCCTCACTCCGCCCTCCTCTGCAGGAGCCAACCAGCGCGGACCGGCCGCTGGGCTCCTGCTGTGAGCGTATAAAACCCGCTTGGCTCCAGCCGCTGCGCTCCCTTCTCTGCGGGGCAGGGTTCCCGACCAGGTGCGGGCTTCGCTGGGGCTTCCAGCCCAGTGGGCGACGCCGCTGGCCCGGACCTCGCCTCCCAGCAGGCTTAGGGACATTCACTTTCCGCTTCCAGAAAAGTTGGGAGAAAGTGAATGTGGAGTGGATTGGGAAGTGGTGGCAGCTCCCCAGGTTTCCTTCCCTTCCAGAAGCCTCACACTGCACAGCCTCATTCTTCTTTTCCTGATGGCCTGTCTCCCTCCCTGAGCCCTCTTGCCCTTGGCTCCTAAGCTTCCCTCCCCATTGTGCGATCAGCATCTTTTACTTCCTTATCTTTCTCCCTTCCCACCTCTATTTCTCCCTATTTCCCCCTTCTCCCTGTCATTCCCCTCTTCTCCTTTTTCACCAACTGAAACCTTCCCCTTCCCACTCCATTTCCCCATCAAACCCCTCCACTTGCCCCCACACTGTCCACCCCTCCCTCCCCTCTCTCCGCATCCCTCCCAGCAAAGTCAACCATGGATTCTGGGTCTGCCTGGGCTGCCAACCCCACTCCCAGGGGCACTTTGTCTGCCCCCAATGCCACCACACCCTGGCTGGGCCGGGATGAGGAGCTGGCCAAGGTGGAGATAGGAGTCCTGGCCACCGTCCTGGTGCTGGCGACAGGGGGCAATCTGACCGTGCTGCTGACCCTGGGACAGCGAAGCCGCAAGCGCTCCCGCATGCACCTGTTTGTTCTGCACCTGGCCCTGACCGACCTGGGCGTGGCGCTCTTCCAGGTGCTGCCCCAGCTGCTGTGGGACATCACCTACCGCTTCCAGGGCCCTGACCTCCTCTGCCGGGCCGTCAAGTATCTGCAGGTGCTCAGCATGTTTGCCTCTACCTACATGCTGCTGGCCATGACGCTGGACCGCTACCTGGCCGTTAGTCACCCGCTGCGCAGCCTCCAGCAGCCCAGCCAGTCCGCCTACCTGCTCATCGCCGCCCCCTGGCTGCTGGCTGCCATCCTCAGCCTGCCTCAAGTCTTCATCTTTTCTTTGCGAGAGGTAATCCAGGGCACTGGGGTGCTGGACTGCTGGGCGCACTTCCGCGTCCCTTGGGGGCCTCGCGTCTACATCACCTGGACCACCCTGGCCATCTTTGTCCTGCCCGTGGCCATGCTCACGGCCTGCTACAGCCTCATCTACCGTGAGATCTGTAAGAACCTCAAAGTCAAGACACAGGCCCAGAAGGTGGAAGGAAGGGGCTGGAGGACGTGGGACAGGACCTCACCTTCTGGCTCAGCTGCGGCCACACGGGGGCTGCCGTCCCGAGTCAGCAGCATCAACACCATCTCCAGGGCCAAGATCCAAACCGTGAAAATGACTTTTGTCATCGTGCTGGCATACATCGCCTGCTGGGCCCCCTTCTTCAGCGTCCAGATGTGGTCCGTGTGGGACAAGAATGCCCCTAATGAAGGCAAGTGTGTGTGGGTGGGGGAGAGGGCTGGAAAAGAACAGGGAAAGGAGAACGGCAGGCTTAGGACAGGGTTCTAAAGCTTCCCAGGGCCTGGCCGGTAACAGAAGAGGGAAGGATTTATGAAAGGTGGTGCCTGTCCCCTGCACAAAGGGGCGGTTACAACTCCCATCCAGCCTAAGGATGTCTGTGAACATATTTTATGTAAAATTTCCATAGTTTAAATTTTGGGCACCTAATTTAAACACTTAACAATATTACGTGATCTTAGCGAAATATGACTGCTGGCAGATTTGGCCAACCAAGTACCTGCCAGTTTCACAGACGAGCATTAGAATCATAGAATGACCGAGTTGAAATTCTCGAATTGTCTGGGATGACAGTTGATGACCGCAGCTGAGAGCTGTGTCTCTCAGCACTCTCCCCTCCTGAGCCTGGGCATGACTTTGAACTCCTTCTCAACAACCACTTCCAATTAATTAGCCTGTTGGCACATGACAACCCTGAAATGTCAAGTTCAACCCTTTCATTTTGCAAAAGGGCAGAGAGGCTCAGAGGGGAAAGGTGACTTGCCCAGGACCACACAGCCAGGGGGTAACAAAGTGAAAAGTTGAAAGTAGACCTGCCATCCCCTTGTGTCTCTTTTCTCTCACCTCCTGCTCTGCTCATAATCCTGGATCTAGACATGGTGAGCAGCGGGGACTTCTTCCTACGTGAAAAACAAAATGCGATCCTGGGATCCTCCATGGAGACCATGTTCCGGTGGGCACAAAGGAGGCCTTGCTACTGTCATTTTTCTGGGGTGAGGTCGAGGGAAACCTCCTGAGCTTTAGACACTGCAGGATGGTCCAGCCATCTGGGGATGAGTGTGTACTCTGGGAGGTAGGGCTGTGTGTGGGCAGCTTAAATGTTGAAGACAGTGTTCAAAGACGTCCCTTCCTGCTCCCCTAAGAAGAGTGGGAAGTGGGGGGGACAAGAGCAAGTCAACTCGTCTGCGTGTTTGTGAATGGAGGTGTCTGGGTTCTATGCAGTGCGAGTCATGTGCATACCCGGGATGTGTAATGGATGCGTATGTAACCCCCCCAAGGGAGGCCATGAGCACAGGTTCTTCTGGAAGCTTCCTGAAAGTTTGCTGACCAGCAGACCAATTCCTACCAGCTCCCAGGGAATGGACACCCCCCCTTGCTGTGTGCTTTTGTTTCTAATCTCATGCAGTGGGAGTCATGTGCATAGCCATGTGCACCAGCTCCCAGGGAATGGACCCCCCCTTGCTGTGTGCTTTTGTTTCTAATCTCATTTTGCTCATCTTAGGACACACTCAAGACAGATACTTTGCTTTTCTGGAGAGACTAAATAAGGGCCAGGCTGTTCGTGAATTGGACACAAGCCCGCAAGAGATGTGTGAAAACAACACCAACCATTACGGTCCCAATTTATCCCCTCTTTTGGACATCCCTCTGGACGGGAGGCTATTTGCAAATTACCCTCTAAGCTATGAATGCATCAATTCTAACCGACCACAGGGAACCCACCCACCCTGCTCTAGTCAAGCACAGAATAAAAGAAAGAATAGTGTCAAGCACATTTAGTCCTCCGTGCTGACCAGAGGCCTTCTCTGCTTTATGTCTGAGTAACCTGAGACTTGGGGAGGTGAAATAACTCGTCCATGGTGCCGCTGCTAGTAAGACATGGTGCCGGCACCCAAATCGAGGTCATTATGGCCCAAGCATTAGCCAAGACCTGGCTTGACTTTCAATGGCAGTGTGGGGGAGGGGGTGGCGGTGGAGAATCATTTGTCCCTTCATCGAGGAACCCCCCCAGAAGTTGGAGACCCTGCCACCCAGTCAGTGTGGGCTTCCCTCCTCGCCCCCCGTGTCACTACCCCCGAGCCTGCACCTCAGGATGGCCCTACATGCCTCACCTGCCTAGTGACTTACCTCTAACCCAGGGCTGCTTTGAGCAGGGAGGGCAGGAACAACGTGTTACCTTACAAGGCAATGGTGCTCTCTCCGAAAACTGGAAACCCTTTGAGGCCCTTCTAGTTGGGCTGAGATCCATTACTTTAAACATACTTTCCAGGATACCCAGTTCCTTTCCATTGCATTCCCGCTTCCTGGCCTCCTGTCCACGAGTCTCTGGTCGGAACCCTTCTGCTTGCCCTTGCCCGCCCCCGACTGTCTGCTGAGGTTCTGCCAGGAAGCAGTCTGGGTCTGCCCTCCAGGCCTGAGAGGTGGAGGCTCTGCAGACCCAGGTGCCCGGGGCCCCATTTCCAGCCCCTGCACTAGGCCTGGCTCCAAGGAGGCCCAGCCAAACAGAAGTTTCTCAGGCAAAGGCACTCACGGAAACCCTCAGTCCCTGTCCTCATTGAGGGAGGGGATAGGGTGAATACCACCCCCTTAGCGAAAGCAACTTCCCACATCTTCCGCAGCTTCCTGGTGTTGTGAGCTGGGGAGCAGGCCAGAATGTAAGGAAAATGAAGGAGGCTCCGTTCGCTGTTGGTCCTTCCTGCACTTCTAAGTGCTCCCTGCTGCCCCTGCTTCTCTACCCTACATGAGTCAATCCAGGCCCAGATGCCTTTAGCTTCTCACCATTGTGCTTTAGGTCTTCACCCCAGCGTCCTGACCCCGCACCTTCCCTTTGCTTGGGCCACACCCCGGAACACACCTATGGGCCAGGTGCCCAAGGAACTGGAGTCTCTGACAGTCTCATAGTGCTTTTCAGAGTAGGCAGTTGAGTTTTGCCTTTGAGTTTGTTGGCTGAAACTGCACAAAGGTGCAGGATGGCTGCCTTGGAGTCGGTGGGGTCAGCTTCATGTCTGTGCCACAACCCCTAAGATTCCGTAGAGCTTTGACCTTGCTTTCAGTGATTCCACAGCCTGTGCAGAAGGTTCCACAGTGTGCAACCTGTGCCATGGCCGGGACATAGAGCATCCTGCAGGCGGTCAGAGCCCGTCCCGGAAGCTGTCCCACTGGACTGTGGAGCTCCACATGGTCTTCAGAAAGAATTCCGTGTCTGGAAGACATCTTATCAGTCTGCATGCTCCCATTTTGACACCCAAGAGAGAAATGAATTTTCCCTGCAGAATGGTGCATTCCTTGGGTATAATCCCTGAGCATACAAGCAAGTATTCATCTGGAACGGGATGCTTGGGGGACCCGTTCCTAGCAGCTGCCCCTCCACTGCAGTCAGAGATGAGGCCTTGGGACCTGCATGGTGGCTGTGCTGATTGCCCTCCCCAGCAGAGGCCTGGCACCATCAGGACTCCCATGACCTACTCCTGAGTGACAGGATAAATGGCACTGCCCCGAAGGGGTCAAGGAAGACAGAGTCCAGAGGACAGTGTGCACCCAATCTTTGACATAAATGAGAACATGGGTCAAAGGGGCCTGAACTTGCTCTAGAATCATAGTTATTTTCCATTAAGTGAGGCAAGTTCTAGGTTTTGGAACAATGACACCATCTCTGGTTTGGACTAGTCCTGTTCCTGACTCCGTGTATGCCTCAAAAGTCAACTTGGAGTAAACCTTAGCTCATACCCTTACCCCATGGTCCCAGACGAGATCCAGTGACGTTTACCTCTGGAGCCCAGCTCCAACTCCCAGCTGTGCTTCTTTCTGCTTCTAGAACCCGAGGGAGTCCTTTCTCCCTTCTGGGAGCTCAGTTCTGTGCAGTGGAGTCTTGGACTCTCTCCCAGGTCCCACCCAGCTTGGTAATTCTCAGGCTTCCTGTGCTTCTCCTTCTACAGATTCAACCAACGTGGCCTTCACCATCTCCATGCTCCTGGGCAACCTGAGCAGCTGTTGCAACCCCTGGGTCTACATGGGTTTCAATAGTCACCTGCGGCCGCGCCCCCTGCGCCGCCTGGCCTGCTGCGGGGGACCCCGGCCCCGGCCCTGCCCACAGCTCTCCAGCGACAGCCCCTTGGGCCGCCACACCACGCTGCTGACCCGTTCCAGCGGCCTGCCCACCCTCATGCTCAGTCCCAGGCTCCATAGGGGTCCCAGGCCCAAAGGCTCCCCGAAGGGCTTGGTGCAGGTGCACGGCGAAGCCTCCACTGAGACCATTGCCTTTTAGGGAACACTTGCCCACGGGGCTAATGAGGCTCTCTACCCATCTCAGCACTGGTTGTAAAAGCTGGAGGGCCGGGATGGAGTTAGGGGAGCCCAACTTTGAGGCAGGGTCAGGGATCCAGAATGGCCGTCCTACCTTTGGTGTTACTGGTGTCTCTGGTATCCGGGCGGACCCTCATTTGCTCCCAGTCTCACGCTGGGAATCAGGGAGAGTCAAAGCTTCTTCTTCTCTGACCCTGTGCATTCACAGTGTGCCTAGGAACCCACCCATGTGGTCTTCATGGTGCCCCAGATCTCAGGCAGGCCTAGGACTGCAAGGGGGTCCACAGGAGACAGGGACTCTGGGTAGTCTCCCACCTTGGGTGTTTGTCCCCATCCTATCCTGACGAGCACACCTGGTGCAACCAGGAGTGGGGAGAAGTGAAAACCGAGGTGAAGGATTCTATTTCTCTACCCAGATCCTGGATTTGTTTGTTTTCCATGGGGGCTTCTTTCAGGAAGGAAACCGAGGAGGGAGATGGGTGGGGCAGGTACACCAGCTTTGCCCGCTGTGCTGGGTGGTCTGCTGAAGGGAGATGGAGGACTTAGTGCAGCACCTGTAGCTAGGAAAAATCCATGGACGCTAGTGTTTCTTCCTCCCCATTATTCACCCTTATAGGATGGGTGCCAGGGCAAAGCAGACCCTCAGGGGTGGGACACGCTGGGAGAGAGCAGGTGAGAGAGGGAGGAAAGAAGATAAAAATGATCACAGTAAGAGTGGATGAAGTTTCTCTGAGGCAGCATGGCTTGCTGGCTCTCCTGCCTCCCCCAAGGGACCCACACAGCGCCTTCCTCTGGGACGCCCAGAGGAGACATCCTTACAGAAAGTCCAGCTGGATCTATGCTCTGGATTTCCTTGAGGCTTTTCAGAGCTTCACTGCGAGCCATGCCTGCCGTGATGAAGTCAGGAGCCCAGGATTTGAGACTCAGCTCTGCCTTCAGGTGCCTGTGTGTCCTCGGGCAGTTCCCTTCCCTCCTCTGGGCCTCTGTCTTCTCACCCGTTAGGACAGAGATGATCGACTTGCATCATCATGTACCTTAATCTTTTCCATCTCTACCCTGTCATGACTTTGCAAGACTGGGCATGGGCTACAGTAGAGCCTTTTCTAACCAACAGGCTCTAGGAGAATTGTTGGATTTTCATGACAATTTTCATGACAATGACATTTATACCCTTGGACTCAATTCTGGTGACTGCAGGTCCCGCCGTGGTCATGCTGTCTACTTTTGCCCTCAGTTCTGTGATGTTGAAACTAGGAATGGCAGCCAACCAGGAGGACTCTGGGGCTTTGCCCTGTTCCTCCTCGTTATTTCCAGTGAGGTTTAGACCCCTGGGGTGACTTCCCCTCCCTAATTTCAGTCCTAATCTAAGAGATGGCCCCGGTGACGGAAAGAGCGTCAGCTGGAAAGTCAGAACTGCGTCTCGGTTCTGCCACCACTGATGGCCACCATAGGGAGAATGCTGGTTAATCCTTCATCTCTGTTATGAGGGTCAAATAGGACTGTGGGTATAAAAGAGGTTGGTAGATCCAGGAGCTCTCTGCTAGAGGACGGGGCTGCTGATCCAATGAAAAGCTCGTGAGAACAACCCCTGCGACAAGGCTCACTGCCCTCTGTTCCTAGGGAACTGCAGGAAATGGCTGTGACTTTGAGCTTTAAGAGGTCTCTCAGCTCTGAGAAGCTTCCTTCAGCTTCCTTAAAAAGGCCTAAACTGAGTGTTGTAAGTGAACAAAATGTCCCTAGCCTTCAGTACTAAACAACTGGGTAGTGGGACCCAGACCCTAATGGGACCAAGGCTCAAGGCAGACATGAGAGCCCACAGTCTCTCTTCACTGTGTTCTGTCACCTATGTCAGTCCCTAACACCCAGCCTCTTCTTCCTTGTCCATCCGTCCTGGTGGAGCTGGGCTTAGGAGCCTCCCTCACCGGATGCGGGGCAGAAGTTTCTCCTGCCTGTGTATGTAAGCCACCCCCCTCACACCACAGGTCCTGTCCCTCGTGCCCAAGTCAGTACCAGGTAAACTGTTGCTCATCATGATGACTGGGAGGTAGGAGGGACACCGCCTTTGTACTCCAAAGACCTGGGCTCGAGTCCTGCTCTTGTCCCTCTTCTATCTATATGATCTTGGGCAAGTCCTCTAATCTCTCTGAGCAATGGTTTCCTCACCAACTAGAAACAATGATGCGGAGCGGGGGAGGGTGGGCTGTAAGACGGTAGACCATAGAACACTCTACAGGGGAGATAATGACTGCCCGGCTCCAGATTGCTCCTGGTGAGTAACCTCCTATGGGAAGCATGTAAGAGGATCTCTGTCATCTGGGGTTAGTCTCACTTCTGATAGGAAACCCCAGGAGAAATGGAACCATGCTGTCTCTGGGCTGGACACTTTGGTGAAGTGTTTATGCCATCCTGTGGGACTCTGGAGTACAGTGCTCAGTCCTGGAGAACCCGCGTGGAAGCAGGGGGGTAAAGGGTGGGCAGGACGGAGAACGGGAGGAGGGAATTGGTTGACTGGAGGTTTCTCAGAATGGTTTTTTATGCTGCTTGGTATAGGCCAGTAAGTTTCTGGATGTCTGTGTCTGGGTCTGTGTTTTGTATGTAAATGGGTCTTTTGTTTATCAGGGGACTCTAGACTCAGCCCAGGCTGCAGTAGCTTGCTCTGGGTCAGGAATCCGGAGATAGGGTTACAATTGGCCCATGAAACTCCATAACCAGGATGTTTCTGAGAGTGTTTGTTTCCTGGGAGCAGGGACAACGGGATATTCAAGCTGAAATAAGATTTGCTCCCCTTGAGTAGGATGGTGATGGGGAAGAGAGTTTGAGGAGGTGGGAAGGGATCTTCACCCACTTCAGAGGAAAACAAGAGTGTCCTGGGATTTGCCTTGTGGGTCACAAGGTGGCAGTATGGACCTGAAAGTGAGTCTGAAGCTGACCTGACCCACAGGGAAGGCTGGGAGAGTTGCTCAGCCTGCCTCTCAGCTCTCACCCGGGCTCTTTCCCTACAAGTTCCTCCATTTGACCCAGTTCTCCGGAGAGAACGTGGACACATGCTTCTCTCCGTCTGAGCTCATGGAGGATGTATTTGTCAAGAAAGGACAAAGAAGGGCACCTGGGTGGCTCAGTTGGTTAAGTGTCTGCCTTCGGCTCAGGGCATGATCCTGGAGTCCGGAGATCAAGTCCAACATCGAGGCTGACCTCGGGCTCCCTGCTCAGCAGGGGGGTCTGCTTCTCCCACTGACCTCTCTCCTCTCATGCTCTCTCTCTCTCTCTCAAATAAATAAATAAATAAAATCTTAAAAACAACAACTAAAAAGAAAGGACGAAGAACAAGGGGAGGTACTGAGGGTAGAGACTGTTGCCTGAAAAGATGAGTGTTTGAGAGAGCGAATGGGACCTAAAAAACACAGAGGAACTGAAGTTATTATAATGTGTTTAGTTTAGAGGCTGGGGCTTGGGGTAGGAGACCTTTTGAGAGCCCCCTGGGCCCAGAAATGCATCCTGATGCCAGGAGCAAAAAGCCCACTGCTGGTGGGCATTAAACACCTCCTTGCCCTAGTGGGTCTTGTTGGCCAGGAACACAGCATCGCTCATGGAGTTCGGCTGCGGTTGGAGTGGGCATTTGGACGCTGGCTCCTTTAGACAAAGACTCCGTTGACGACAGGTCACGTTAATTCTGGTCCACTAGAGAGTCCCAGTTCATTCCTGGCATGTCATCAACCATCTACTCATTGCCAGTAGCAGATCAGTTTCTCTGTATCTTGCAAGATAAAGTTGAAGAGATCTTTAGTCCAGTCCACACTCACGGGGGAATCCAGAGTGGGGCGGCACGGTCGTTCTCGGATGTCCTAATGGCATACGACATGGGAGAAAGTGACTTCGTTTTGCTGAACACTGAGATCCTCAAAAGGTGATTACTCATACAGGCGACCGTTCGTACAGATTTACACAGCTGACCTTCCAAGTTCACGGGGGTAAAAAGCGAGCTATATTTCCAGCAACATGGTTAGCAATGAACTTGCAGGTCACTTCCCATCGTTAGCTGGTCTCAGCCATCAGTTTGTTGGCCTTAACTCCTTGGGAGAGGAAATCAGCCCTCCTCTTCCCTCATCAGGGCATCTGAGAAGTCCTCTGCACCATCAATGGGCACCAATCTCCGTTAGTCACTGGGTAGTCTCACGTTCCACCCTATTTAGAGACAGGCCCCTCCAAGAACGGACCAGCAATGGGGGCGGGGGATAATTAACCTCCAGGATATATTTATTTGCTACAAGTATCATACCTTGGAAGCCAATCATAACAGAGTTCCTTACAGACTTTAATCAGATGGTCAGTGGTATTCAGATCTCTGTGCTCACCGACATCCGCTCCCCACTCCAGGAGGCCCCAGCACAGACTCCTGTGGTTCAGGACAGGTCAGTTCCTGGAGCATTTATGGAGAGCCCGCACTGGGCAGGCCTGCTCCCATTCTTTCTGCCTCTTCTCCCTTCAATTGACTTTTCAGCCTTCTTTCTAAACTGAGGTCAGAAATCACCCTTCTCTGGGATATTTTCGCTGACGATGTCTGATCTCAACATTCCATACCCAATCTGCCCAAACGTTTATAAGGTCTGCTTTCATTGCTCTGTGTTCATTTCCTCCGTCACATGTTTGGTACAAGCTCTTGCCTGTCCTCACATCTCGGTCTTAGGTGCCTTGACCTCACCCACCCAGATGTTCAAGTGTTCTTTTAGCGTGTGGTTTTTCTGGATTCCAGGGCCCTTCCAGAATCCTGCAGAAAGGAGGCCCTCTACCTGCACTATTTCAATTGTCCCCTCTCCTGGTGTGAGACCTGTTTCAGCGGTGGCCCTGCCCACCCTCCCTTGGGTGTATGATAACTCATCTGAACCTCTTCAACACACCCTTAATTAATTAATTAATTAATTAATTCTTTCTTTCTTGTCTCTTTAGAAAGAGATCAATAAGAAGTGAAGTTTCAGTTCTAGATACAGAACAGTGTTGCTGGTGATGACACTGTTGGTGTTTCTTCCTCATTCTGCCCTCTGATCAATAAAACTTTTTTCCCTACTGAGAAAAGCTCTCTAAGCAGATGCCTTAGTCCATTCCAGCTACTATAACAAAATGCCACTAACTGGAGGGCTTATAAACAACAGAACTTTCTTTCTGTCAGCTTTGGAGGCTGGAAGTCCAAAATGAGGGTGCCAATGAGTCGGGGTGAGGGCCCTCTTCTGGGTTGAAGTCGTCACGTCCTGTGGGTTTTACTCTCACAAAGCCAAAGGAGCTAAGGAGCTCTGCGGGGTGTTTTTTGACAAAAGCACTCATCCCATGCAGGAGAGGACCACTCTCCCCGTGTAATCACAGCCAGAGGTGATTAATAGCACCACCGTAGGGGGTAGGATTTCAACATAGGAATTTAAGGGGGCACAGACATCTGAATCGGAGTAGGAGAGGAACCACAATGAGCCAAGAGGTGGGGGGATGTACGAACAGCCAGAACCGCGCAGCCCCAGAAACGCAAACCAGAACCGTGTCTTCAGATCGTCTTGGGGACGAAGAGCCTGGGAAGAGGAAAGCTGCCTACGGCTCTCTGTACCAGGACGCGAAGGGTCGTTTGCAACCAGCAGGTGGAGCACAGGTAACCATCGAGTCCTCTCGAAGTCCTGAATGCCCCTCCTCTGGGGTTTGAATTCGGCTAGGTGAGCTCCTGGGGCGTCTGTTTGAGATGTTTAGCTGCTGTGAGCAAAAAAAAAAATTTTCACTTCGTGGCTTAATGGCCTGTTGGAAAAAGTATATTGTATGTGTATCTCATCATCAATTTTAAAGCATGTTAAGTAAATCCTCTGAGGTTTTGTAGGAGGAGGGTAGCTCTTCTGTTCCACCGATGAGAACTTCTAGGGCAGTGTCAGAGGAAGGAAATGACGGGCTTGTGGACACTTTTACTCCATTCATGATTCAGTGAAACTGTGTCTAGGACCCTACCGATAAATACCACGCCACCAGCTGATTTGAGACAAGCTGGGCTTCATGCACTTAAGAAAGTGCCCTTTAATTCCTCATCATTTTAATACAAACAAACAACAAACCCAAAAGAAGATTGCACTTTATTGGGTTGAGTTGCGGGAGATTTTTTTCCCCCTGGAATCACAGATTGGGCTGCTAGTTGGTATTTACCAGGGCCCTGTCAGCTTTCGTTCCTAAGAAACGGGGAATTCAAAGGTTGAATGATGGGGAGCTTTCTAAGTGACCTACTTAAAGTGCTGAGGGCAAGGCAGCAGGACTCAGCAAGATGCAGCTCTGGAAGGGGGCAGCACACCGGGTTAGGCAAGAGGAAACCAAGACGTGGCAGTTGCCATTTTATTTAAAACTTTTAAGGAAGTTGCTTGTTGTCAAACGTTAAAGAGCCCCAAGAGTCATTTAATGGTAAGATTGCCAAACAGAGCTCCGCTACAGTTGATTAAAATTTTTTTTCACAATTTTCTATGGAGAAAGACTTTCCTGTTTTCTCTACTGATATCTCCCCTTGTTCATACTGATCGTGGAAGTTCTTCTTAATAGCTGATCTGACTCTTTCTTGCTGAGTGAGCTAAAAAAAAAAAAAAGTCATTCCTACAAGGTGAGTGCGAGAATTTCTGGAGAATAGCACCCCCTTAAAGACCTAGACCTCACATGGCCACCTGAGTGTACTCCACCGGCTCAGAGTCAGCAGGCTTCACAAAAGTCCAGAAATTGGGTTTGTGGCTCTTTGGATTGACGTTCACATAATCTGTGGTTTCCTTGATGTTCTCATAGTCCAGGGAAGATTCATTTTGTAGTTCTTTGGTGGCAGAAAAGACCACTTGTGCGTAATTCATATTCTTCGTGGCCTTAGAGGGGAGAAAAAGAAGAGGAATGGGGGTCAAGTTTCCTACCAGGGTCGGAGGAGGGGGGACCCCAGGACAGAACTCTCACTCAAGGAGGCTTGGCTCCCCAAACTCAAGCTGGAAGGGAAAGAAGTAGGCTCCCAGGTGCCCAGGTTGGAGAGCAGGGAAGGGGGAGAGGGGGAAGACTGCCCGCGGCTCGTGCCTCCTATCTGTAGGGGATTCATGGGTTTAAGAAAAGATATGAAGACCGAATCCAAGTGAGGTCAGGACTCAAAGGGGACTTTGGCCCAGTGACTGGGGTACGGGGAGGAAGAGGTGACCCATTGGCACTTGCCTTTTTACAACCCACTCAGACCCCCTTTTGTGTGGATGATCTGCGTTGCCGTAAGCCTGCCTGCACCCCCCGCCCATCACCTAAGGGTGCTGTAAAGATTCACGAAGCCTGCCTTCCCTGCTCCCGTCTCTGTACTGGGGCAGCCTGGGTGGTGCCAGATCTTGTGCAGCAAGGACCCCGAGGGCAGACGCCGGGCTGGGCTCGCGGGCGGTGTCTGTTACCTGGCAGGCTGGAGACGCGCTGCCTGAGTTGTCCGAGCGGTCAGAGCTACCCGAGGATGTGTCGCTGTTGTCTAGGGAGAAATAGAAACTCTTCTTCCAAGGAGAGCCGAGGGGGTGTTAGGAGGGGATGGACACAATGGAAGGGAGAAGGAAACAAAGACAGGCAGAGCCAGCCTCGCAAAGCCAAGCAGGGAAGAGAAATACAGAGCCTCCCCAAAAGAGAAAAAAGGAATTGAAGAAAGGGGGGGAGAAAGGGCCCCCCCAAAATAGTCAGGAATGCGCCCAAGAGTCCCGGCACCACTGCTTTGTCCAGCTCCATCTCAAACCAGTAGCTGACACCCCAGGGCTGGGCTGTGTCGGGAGGGGCGAGCAGAGACACGCGGGCCCAGCGCGGCCCCTGGCAGACAGCTCGGCCTCCACGGTCACCTCCCCCGCACAGGCTTTGACCGAGACCCGCCGCTAGCTCTAGGCAGGTGACATCCCTTTTTGTGTCTGGTTTTGCTCCCCGTGAAGCAAGAGAGTTGGATGACACCCCCCGGGTCCCTGAGAGCCAAAGTGTCGCGGAGTCTCCGGCCAGGGTTCCGGTGAGGCTCTCGGGCCAGGGTCCCAGCGACACCAGGGCCCCTCCCCTTGCACAGAAACACTGAGTTCACTTCTGGTCTCTTCTGGTCCTCACAGGCTCTTATCTCAGCACCGGGGAAGCCTGACCACCAGATCCCTCCAACTGAAAAACTAAAATTAGATGGAGCAAATGCGAATCAGCCAAGAGATAAACCATGAGAAACAGTGTGATCTCTGGGGAGTGAGTAGCGTGGGGCTGCTGTGTTGCTGTGGAAGCAGCCATTTCCACTGTGTGAACGGTGGCCTGGTGCGTCTCGCCAGCCCTGAGAGAAAGCAAGAGGGTGGTGTCCCTGTTGGCTCACTCGCCGGAGGGGGATGGGGATTTGAACCACCACCAAGACTCGTGTTTATTAAAACACCTGGATCCCATGGCTAGAGGCCGGCAGCGGCGGTTGACCTCTTGGCCGCCCCACTGACCGGCGCCATAGTATTACAAAGACAGGAACAGAGACGGCCCCAAACCCCTTCTGCAGTGGCTTACCCTGGACCAAACCCAGACCCCCACAAATCCAGCGAGATGGGCCCCATGTGGTAGGAAGAGCAGCTTACTGCAAAACGTAGGCTGGCAAGGCCCTCCCTGAGGGGGGTGCAAGGAATCCTCCAGCTGGGGTTGGGCTGACCAGGACAGAGCAGGGCCGCTGCAGGGCGGCTCCCTGGGGGCCCAGACAGAGCAGAAGAAGCTTTAGGACAAGTTCGCTCCCCCGGCCTCTTCCTCCCCATTACTCACGCCTATAACGGGGCTCAGACACAGGGGTGCTGGGAGTCTCCTCCTTGGCAGCGAGTGACTGATGGTGGGCAGCGCTGGGCTTTGGGGCCTGGAGCCTGGCCCCTTTCAGTAGCCGCTCACTCTCCTTGGCTAAAGGGGACAGGGCAAGGGTCAACAGGGGCAGCTCTCTAGGTCAAGCACACACTGTCTCTGAGCAGTGCCCTCAATAGGGCAAAACATTCGGAGGGACCTCTTCAAACCTCAGACCTCCATTCAAAACCCTGCTGCAGCCCTCGCCTAGCTTGGAGTACAAGCTGAAGTCCCAGCCTCCAAGGACCTCCATGGCATCCCTGTTCCTCTCAGTTCCAGCCACCTTGGCCTCTCTTCTCCTGCTGTTGGCTCCCAAACACCCTTCTGCCTCAGGGCCTTTGCAGTTGCATCTCGCTGCCTCAGGGCCTTTGCAGATGCATCTTGCTCCCTCACTTCCAGAGGTTTATACTCAAATGTCAGCATGTCAGTGATGCTAGCCATCATCCCATTCCTATCTCCTTGCCTTGCTTCATCGTCTTCTTCCCTAGCATTCACCATAATCCAACACGTGCGTGTATTACCTATTTATCTAGGTTGTTGTTTGTGCCCCCCATGAATGCAAGTTATAGAAGGACAGGGAATTTTGTTTTGTTCCCTGTTGTAATGAGTGAATGAATGGCTAGCTGGCTGGATGGATGGATGGACGGAGGGATGGATGGATGGATGCCTTGAGAAGCCTTTCATTATTTACTTCCTTTATTTCTTAATTTTAGACTGCCTTTATTTTACTTTCCCTAATTAAAATGCCATCCCAGAACAGAACTTCTCTATTTTCCATCGTGAATCACTTCAAGAATTTAAGCCAGTCTCTTAGCCCAGTCATCCCCCCTCTGTTGGAACTCAGCCATCTCTCCGCATTGAGTCCTTTGGCAGTGATGAAGATGAGTCAGACCCCGGCTGAATGAGCCCACCCTCGCGAGCACTGCAGGAGCTGGTCTCTGGGCAGACGGTCTGGGTGGTGGAAGGACTGTGGGCTGCCATCCCCAACCAGAAATAGATCGGGTCAGAGTGGGGATTACCTAGTAAGGGGTGATCTGGCCAGTGGATTCTCAAGTAGTTATTCCGGGGGTGTTCAGGGGCTTGTCTTGCTGGAGGCTCAGGGATGGTCCCTGCAAGTGGCTAGGAGGGAAGGGAATGCAAGGCCACTTACCCATGTGCCTGCTGAGCAGGTAGCCGATGGCCGCAAAGAGGCAGGCCTGTAGGATGAGGGATACCACTGCAATCACTAAGCCGTGCCAGAGCTTCATGTCTCTGTTGGGACAGGAGAAGGGTCGGAGTCAGAGGCTGCGGAGGTTCTAATAGAGCCACACACCCATCCCGGCCCCCAGCCAGAGACAGCCATCGGTTGATGCTGTGTGTCTCAGAGCCGGTGCCTTTGCCTCTCTGGGCTGTACGGTATGGGCAGCCAGGGAGGGTGGTGTGTGTGCTCAGAAGCCAGCTAAGCCCATCAGTCTGATTGGAAAACCCCACTCACTCTGTCAGCATGATGGGCTTGCAGGGTGGCCGCGGGTCACCAGTGAGGCTCGGGCTCTTCCAGGGGCAGAAGGAGGAGACGTGCGGGGCACCGGGCTGGGCACGTGGTCTGCACGCAGGGCACCCCCAGGGCACCCTCAGGACCGTCCTGAAGAACCTCAGGAGGCAAGGAGGCTGCTAGGACTCCAGGGCTCTACACCCCGGTTCCCCTCAGGCAAACTCAGCTGATCAGGGGTCACTGGCTTTCCTCTCCCCAGATTGCAGTCTCTGAATATACAAAAGAGGGAGTAACTAGTCCTTAGATATTTGTACCCAAAGCGGGGGGTGGGGAGTGGAGGTAGGGGGGGCACTCGATGCTGGCCACAGCACAGAGCCCCCTCCTACCTCTTTCACACGGCCCAGGGCTGAGAGATCGTGAGCCACCCCACCCCCCACCGCCACCACCAAGACAGCTTGTGGGATTCAGAGAGCAGAGGCACACCGCTGAGGTCGCGCAGCTGGCTCGCGGCAGGGCCTAGCTTTGGGCTCCAAACTCAAGCCTACAGGTCCAACCGCTGGTCCTGGCTCCCGGAGAGCCTGCTGCCGGAAGGGCCAAGGGTTCCATTCAAGCAAACGCAGCGGGAGGGAGTCACGGGAGAAACCCAGATCTTAAGTACACACCCATAGGCACACACACTCACACGCACACCGGGCGCAGCTTCGTGGGGTTTTAGGGCCGAGACTCTGGATGTATGCCCATGAATATGCGGATTTTAAAAATCAGCGTACGCATCTCATCAGCATGTCGCTGAATATGGCGTTTACTCTAAGACCAAGGCAGGACAACTTCAAAGCTTTTGAAAGGATACTTACTTACTCCGTCCTGAGACGGGGGGCACAACCCCCCCGTGTCCTGCTGTAGACCGTAAACCTTTACAAGACTTTTACTGTCACTGAGGTTTCCAAGGGCTAAGGGCTGTGTGGAAAGTCCTGAAAACTTTTGTTTTAATCGTGGTTCTCACACAGGGGCTTTCTAAGATCAGAACTGGGACCAAGAGTCAAAAGAGAGAGAAGGCAGTGCTGGGCAGGAAGATGTGTGGGGTTTGCCACGAAGGCCTCTCCAGGGCTGTGGGTGTTGGCCAGTTGGAAGTTTCCAGAGAGCAAACAGCACAATCTTCTTTCACACAGTAACAAGCTAGTCCTTGGCCATGACTTCACAAGATCAAATGTTGGAAACAACCCATACCCAATTTATTCATCCTACGTCCTTAACCCGCCCCCTTTCCTATATAATAAGTTCTAGCTACTTCTCCCGGAGGCACCCAATGTTACCCTTTGCTTTTCAAGTTGAATGCGTCGGGTTGCCTCATGAGCATCATGCGCTGGTAAGAAGGGGCTTCAAGGGGAGCGGGAGGTCGACACAACCCAGACAGGCAGGTGAGAAAACACTCCAGGAAGTTCCCAAAGTCCATAGACAAGTGGGTAGAAAATGCAGTATCGCCCCACCCCCCGCCCCCAGTGATCAGCAAACTCCAGAAAGAAAGCTCAGGTAAAAGTGACTTGTGCACAAAATAAAATTTACAGAGCTGGAAATAAAACACAAAAATGATGGAGATGAAGCAAAACGAGGGTGTTTCAGGAAAAAACAGTGATCTTCAAGGTTGGGGCAACTTGATTGAAAAAAAGGCATAGATAAGATTTTTAATGCCTTGCTCTTGACTTATTTTGGATAAACCCTCCTAAAATTTTGACAGGTATTGATTTCTCAAGCAAATTCCAGTACTGATTTCCGGGGCAGCTGCAAAAGGGAGATTGGACTTTAACAGGAGAGCTTTATTGAATCATAAAAGACATGAAAATCACAGAAAGGAGCTAGAAGCGAGGCCAGTGTGTCTGGGAAACCAACAGTGTTGTTCCAGTTTTAAAGGCACTTTAGTGGTTTAGTATTGATTACCTCATCTTCAATGTCTCATTTGTCCTTAATCACAAAAATTATTCTCCTTCTTTCATCAGAGGGAATGGCCAGAAAGCCACTAAGGGCTGTGTTCTGAAATCACACTTGAATTTTAATTTTTTTAAGGTTCCTCTCTCTCCTTATTTATTAAAAATTAAACAACCAACAGACATTTGTGGTAGAATTTAAAATGCAAATAAGCAAAGCATTTCACAAAATCACCCGCATTTTATTCTGTCATATTTTCTACATATTCTCATAACTATAGGTACTCTTTCTATGTGCGTGTGTAAATACATGTGTACAGGTATACAGTCTTTTCTAAACACAGCATTGTACTGATCCGCAGCTTTTCCTCACCACTGAATGTATCGTAAACATGTTTCCAGATCAGAAAAATCTCCATTAAAAAGCTCCAGACTGGAAGCCCTCAGGCCAAATTTGGTGCCTCGGTGATTCTGTTTGATGAGGTCCTTTCAAGACTTGGCTTTGGAAGCCCTGAGAAGGATATGTACTCTTTGGTCCCTCACTGACCCCCAAAGCCATTTGAGTGTGCTACCCTTGAGTTTTATGGCTTCATTGTGAGTTACTACTATTCCTCTTTATCAGTGTGTCTGAGCACTTTTTCTGAGATCTAGCTCCAACAGATCTTTCATTGTTGTCTAGAACTCTTTTCCGCTGTGCTGGACATTTCGACATCCCAGGAGACCACCATCCTAATAGGTTAATGGGACAACCAAAAGCCCCGCCCTGAGGCAGCAACCCTTGCCCCCAGTGGAGAATCACTGCATTAAATCAATGCTCCATTATTTTAAAACCGATATCTTCTTTTGGCTCTTTATATTAAATTATAATGCCTCTACTTCCTTCCATCGTTTTCATATATTACAAACATCTTACCAGCCAGATGACACACTGTACCTGTGCCAGGATCAAGCCTAAAGTCCAACAGATGTCGGATAGAATCCAAGTTCTCTTCCCTTCTAACTGGGAATTATTAAGCTTCTCAGTACCTCAGTCTCTGTACCTGTGAGATGGGGAGAATGACAGCCTCTGCCTTACCGAGGGCAAGGGGCTCAGTGCGTTATGCTGTTTCTAAAGACCGGTACACAATGCTAGGCATGGGGAAAGCACTCGGTGATTACGGTTGGGCATCCTTGACAATTTGACTTGATTTTTAGACGTGACAGTGGTGGAAAAGCACACCCATTCAGTAGAAATCATGCTTGGAATTTTGAATTTGGACCTGTTTGCGGGCTGGCCAGGTACTGTGCGGTACCCTGTTTGATGCCGGGCAGCTCCCAGTCAGCTGTGCGATCACAAGGGTCAACAACCGGCACACTCACAACGCTTCCGCACCCCTACACCCATTCTGTTGTTTGCTTTCAGTGATGGGTTCAATAAGCCACATGAGATATTCAACATTTTATTATTCAATAGGCTCTGTGTCGGGTGATCTTTGCCCAACCATAGGCTAATATAAGTGTTCTGAGTTTGTTTAAGATGGGCTAGGCAAAGCCATGTTTGGTAGGTTAGGTAGAGGAAATGCAGTTCAGGCTTAGGATGCTTTCAATTTGCAGTGGGATTATGGGGACCTAACCCCATTGTAAATGGAGGAAGATCTGAAGCACTTCACCAAGATGGCGCCTAGAGTAGAGCTATTAGAATTGAGCTGGTCTATTTGAGGAAACTCAGGCACTCATGTTGAGTATAGTTTGAAGATAAGAACTGGGACAGGATGAGGTACAAAAATGATGACAGATGTCATTATTTAAGTGGCTAATGGCCCCTAACCACAATGAACAAGTTGCTCCTTGGGGTCTGATTGCAGATTGCTGATCAGACAGTGGGCAAAAACATCTGCTCATTTGCACCTCCCCCCCCACACACATCCCAAATAACCAGGAAATGAGCAAATTAGGGTAATTAGGTTGTGAAAAAAAGTGCCTGGACCATGAGAGAGTTTGCCACTGGCTCATCCCATCATCAAGATTGGGACTGTCTTGCCCTCTTTGACCTGCTGAGTTTTGACACGTGAACCAAGACTAACTAACGTAGTGTCCGGCCAAGGACCTGCCAACCACAGTCCAGAAGAGTGCTGGAAGCATTTCCTCTGTCCACGTCAGGCCTGCCTGGAAATCCTGAGACCTCTGGGTACACCTGGATCCCATCTTTCTGCTTCCCCTTTCTAATGATAGAGGAGCTCTCATGGGGTCTTTAGTTGGTACAACCCAACATTGAAGTGAAATAATAAGGACACACTGTGTTCCTGCCTGACATGCTTTCTTTGGAGAGAGTCATTCTATGAAGAGTGGTTTTAAAAAAGCGCACAATAGGGGCACCTGGGTGGCTCAGTGGTTTAAGCTGCTGCCTTCGGCTCAGGTCATGGTCCCAGGGTCGTGGGATCGAGCCCCGCATCGGGCTCTCTGCTCTGCGGACAGCCTGCTTCCTCCTCTCTCTCTGCCTCTCTGCCTACTTGTGATTTCTGTCTATCAAATAAATAAAATCTTTAAAAAAAAAAGTGCACAATAGAAGATTTCTATGAAAACCACATGGATTGCAATAATCAATAATTGCTATCAATATTGTTAGGGCTTTATTGATTTTTTTTTTTTTTTTTTTGGATGGAGAAAGAGTGAGCAGAAGCAGGGGAAGCAGCAGGCAGAGGGAAAGGAGGAAGCAGTCTCTCCACTGAGCAGAGCCCAATGCCAGGGGACTCGATCCCAGGATCCTGGGATCATGACCAGAGCAAAAGGCAGACACTTAACTGACTAACCCACCCAGGCATCTCTTAAAAAAACTTTTTCTGCAATCTTCATTAGTTTATTTTTAAAATTAAAATTTTGAGCCATAGTATAGCTAAATGGTGTGGAGAGAGAACAAAGCCAAAGAGATGAGAGCCAGCTTCTTCCAGCCCTGCTGCTCCCTCACTGTGGAGCTGAGACAAGTAGATATCCTTTCTAGGCCCTGGCGAATGAATGGCTGGACACTTGAAAGTCCTCCTCAGGCTCTTTTGAGATCCAAGTATTCTGTTTTTTAAAGACTGAAGTAAGGGGTTACTGGGTGGCTCAGTCAGTTAAGCGTCTGCCTTCGGCTCAGGTCATGATCCCAGGGTCCTGGGATTGAGCCCCACATCAGCCTCCCTGCTCAGTGGGGAGCCTGCTTCTCACTTTGCCTGCTGCTCCTCTTCCTTGTGTTCTATCTATCAAATAAGTTAGTGAAATCTTAAAAAAAAAAAAAAAAGACTGAAGTAAGGAAGGGGGAAGAGAAACAAATTTGGGTGGAAATGGTATATTTTAAAAGAAAAAAATCTGTTTCCATTTTATAATATCATCCATTCTCCTCCACATTACTAGACTTTTCTCCCCTAATTTAATATGCACTTTGGAATAATCAAGAAAAGGAGGAAACATAAATAAGCCAAACTCATAATGAATAAAGCCACAGAAGCAGAGGAGATCAAAAATTATGAGGGTACTAAGGTGTTTTTTTTTTTTTAATGAAATCTCAATAACGATTTCCTAGAAAAATATAAATTAGAAAGATTGATTCCATAAGACACAGGAAACTTAAAAAGAGGCCAAAATCAAAACAAAGTAACAAGAAAGACATCTGGAGGAAGCATGCTATTTAGCCAGGAAAAGCAGAGAGCTGCAGTCAGTTTAGGTTCACATCCCTGCTCATTCCTGCATGAACTTGAGTTCTTGAACTTTCTCAGTTCTTCATGAGGAGTTCTTGAACTCCTCAAAGCCTCAACTCCTTGAACTCCTCAAAGCCTCAGTTTTCTTATCTGTATGATGGGACCAATAATAACTAGTTCTCAGGTTTCAATAAGACAAATATAAATGATACTTGCTTCTGAGGATGACAAGATGAGCTACATGAAGTACTTATTATAGCTTTTGTCACAAAATAATAAGCATGCAGTAAATGACTTTAGAAAATAGAAGCATTATTGGAATTAATTGACTCAAAATTTGTGTCCAAATAGTTTTAGAAAATGAGTTATTTTAAACTTTTAAGGAACATGTAATTTCTGTGCTATTATACGGATCCAGGGCACAGAAAAAGATGGAAAACTCTGCAAGATCAAGTCACTGATGAATACAGAAGTAAATATAAGATAATATCAGGAAGTTACTCCAGGGACATCCAGGAAGTCAACTATGACAATAATGAAAACTGGTGTTGAGTATTTACCATGCTCTTCTGTGCTCTCACTCTGCAAGAATAGACATGATCTCCATTTCCTAGACGGGACCATAAAAGGCTTGGGAAGGTGAACAATTTTCCCTGGTCCCCACCCTCCCACCACCTCACCCCCCTTCCCCACACCCCTCCTCCCCCGCTGCTGAAAGAACCAAAGAGCAAACCAAGCTCAGCCCTCATTCATTACAGGGAATTGCTCTTGCAGAATATGAAGAGAGCATCAGTAGATGAAGTTTTTGAAATGATTATCTCCATAATATGCCAAAAACCATCGTTGGATGAAGTCAGATACTTGTTTCTTTTTTCATAAGTTAATCAAATAAGAATATGAGACTTATTTCTTGCCATAATAAAGACTATCTCTTCTATACCAATAACCAACATCTTACCAAGCAGTATAATGTTTTAGCAGTTATTTGAGAACAAGGATGTCTGATGTAACCATTTAAAAAAATTAATCCTGGCAATTCTAACTCTGGGAAGTTGGAAGTCCCTCCAGCTTCCAACTTTCAATAATCATAGGGTATGGAATAGT
The DNA here is from genome assembly GCA_003697995.1 of Taxidea taxus jeffersonii. Classification (NCBI taxonomy): domain Eukaryota; kingdom Metazoa; phylum Chordata; class Mammalia; order Carnivora; family Mustelidae; genus Taxidea; species Taxidea taxus. The sequence goes on from RCUC01116994.1 coordinate 68,313, forward strand.
GACTGGGCAGGCTTGGGGACACTTTCTATATATCATTTGTCTAATTCTCACAGCCACCGAAGAGGTAGGTACTATTTTTTTCCTTTTCCTTTTCTTTTTTTTAAATTCAGGTATAATTATTATTTCCATTTTACAGAGGACAACACAAAGACAAGGAGAGGTTGAATAACTCACTCAAGACGATAAGAAGAGTTAACACGTCTTGGTGCCCAGGCAGGCTCGTGCTGGAGCCTGAGCTATTAACTGACATATGAAAGCAATAAAGTCATAGTTTGGGGCAAAGGCAAGTCAAATTGATCCTTATTTGCAAAAGACGTGATTATATACCTAGAAATCCCCAAAGAACTGATTGAAAAAGTAGTGGAGTTGGTGAGAGTGCTTGAGAAAGTCCTGATGGCACGATAATATTCTAAAATCATCAGCTCTCCTCCCTATTGTATCAGCAATAACCGGTTAGGAAATGGAATTGCAGGGAGGGAGAACTAGGGAATAATTTGAAGAAAGTAATAAAAATGTACTGAGATATCTAAAAACGGGGGCGTCCGGCTGGCTCATTCAGGTGAACGCAAGGCCTTTTTGCTCTGGGTTGTGAGTTTGAGCCCCACGTTGGGTGCAGAAACTTAAAAATAAAATCTTGGAAAAAAAATAAATAAATAATTTAAAAAGACATAAACTAATAGACACATGATATTTCAGATCAGGAATCCAGAAGACTGAAAAAGATCACTTTGAAATGAGTTTTTAGTTCTGAATAACTCCAATCAAAACTACAGTGAGAATTTTTTTACAACTCCCAAATGAAATCTCAAATTTCCCCGGGGGGGGGGGGGAATAACAGTTGAGAAGAGCTAAAACATGTGTGGAAAGGAATTGTGACCAGGCAGGTTCCTGACATACCACTTTTTTTTTTTTTTAAGATTTATTTATTTATTTGAGCAAGAGAGAGAGAGGGAGAGAGAGAGAGCACAGGGGGAGCAGAGAGTGAGAGAGAAACTCACGGAGCTCCATCTTGCCACCCTGAGATCACGACCTGAGACCAAACCAAGAGCTGGTCGCTCAGTCGACTTGTCTCCCAGGTACCCCCTGACATACCACTTTTTAAATTTTTTTTTATTTTTTAAAGATTTATTTATCTGACAGAGAGAGAGAGAAAGAGATAGCAAGAGAGGGAACACAAGTAGAGGAAGTGGGAGAGAGAGAAGGAGGCTTCACCCTTAGCAGGGAGCCCGACACAGGGCTTTATCCCAGGACCCTGGGACCATGACCTGAGCCGAAGGCAGATGCCTAAAGCCTGAGCCACCCAGGAACCCCCTAACATACCATTTTTAAAGGGTGGTATAGACTTGAAAAAAATTTGCTAGTATGTATAATAAATAAATCACAAAAGTGGCTCACAAAGCAGTGGGAGGAAAGGAAAGTGTCATTTAAGAAATGTTGCACACAGAATATTGAATTAGCTACCTACAAGGAAAACAAAAATAGGGACGCCTGGGTGGCTCAGTTGGTTAAGCAGCTGCCTTCGGCTCAGGTCATGATCCCAGCGTCCTGGGATCGAGTCCCACATCGGGCTCCTTGCTTGGCGGGGAGTCTGCTTCTCCCTCTGCCTGCCTCTCTGTCTGCCTGTGTTCGTTTGCTCTCTCTCCCTCTCTGTCTGACAAATAAATAAATAAAATCTTAAAAAAAAAAAAAAGAAAAACAAAAATAGCTTGCATCCAGCTGGGATGTAACAAAATAATTCCAAAGGAATTAAAGAAGTAAATATTTTCAACTGGAGGCATTAAGTAGAAGGAAATGGATTGGATGTTCACATATTCAGTAATAGTTATTAAATCGCATATGAGAGAAAACTTTCTCAGCTTATATGCAATGGAAGAAATCACAAAGCAATAGGAAAAATAGATTTGACTCTAAAATATTAAAACTTCATATTTTAAGTCAAATAAACAAAATTTAAAGGCAAATAGATAAAAACACTAGAACGAGAGTGTGCTATGTATAACTTTAAAAGGTTTTAGATTTTTTTTTCCCAAAAATTCTTAAGAAAAACCCTTACACCCCCAATTGGTAAATGGGTAAAAGGCCTGGAACAATTTACAAACAATCCGGAATGGGACCAAAGCTGCTATTACAAGGTAGTCTTACCCATTACTAGTTATAAAAGCAAAAATGGGAAACTATTTCATTGAAAAACAAAGATTAAATAAATCACAGTGAAGGTACAGAATGGAATGTTACACCAACATTAAAAATTACATTGAGAAAAAATTAATCTGGGGAAGGAGCCTGTTCCATGAAGATATATCATGCACTTATATTTAGCTACATACAAAACATATTAAAAATATTAAAAGAATAAAACCTTGTACAAAAAAGAACATTTTGGGTCATTCAACTCTTAAGTCTTTTACATTAGTTTAGTAATAACCCTCAGTCACCTGATTTGGTTCACCAAATCCAGGATAGTTCATTGACAGTAATTTTGCATATCAAATATAGATTTGTTCACAAATATAAACTTATGGAAGTTGAATCAGGGATTTCATTTAAATGTACTTTGTTCAAAAAGGGGAAATAGAAGAAAATATACCTAAATGTTAACAAAACTGGGTATTGTGGACGATGTTTTATTTAACTCCTTATGCTATCTGTCATTGTCAAAGTTTCTGCAGTTAACATATCTTTTTTCTAATCAGAAAAAGAATACTTTTTTAAAAAAGATTTTACTTGAGGCACCTCGGGTCATGGTCTCAGGGTCCTGGGATCGAGTCCCTCATCGGGCTCTCTGCTCCGCAGGGAGCCTGCTTCCTCTCTCTCTCTCTCTCTCTCTCTGCCTGTGTCTCTGCCTACTTGTGATCTCTGTCTGTCAAATAAATAAATAAAATCTTAAAAAAATAAAAAAATAAAAAAAATTTTACTTACATTTATTTATTTGACAGAGAAAGACATAGAGAGAGAGGGAACACAAGCAGGGGGAGTGGGAGAGGGAGAAGCAGGCTTCCTGATGAGCAGGGAGCCGGAAGTGGGGCTCAATCCCAGGACTCTGGGATCATGACCTGAGCTGAATCAGACGCTGAACGACTGAACCACCCAGGCACCCCAGGAAAAAAAATAAGAATATTGAAAGAAGCCCAGAAACTCTGAGTCCCTCAATTAGCATAGTGCTAAATTTATCTACCTAAAAAACTTATTTACAATCTAAATTTTATCTTACCATGTTAATAAAATATTGAGATATTCAGCTACATGTGTAAGTTCCAATCAAATATATATTGAGTGGTCTAGGTGTGTGGCTCTGATGGACAGAAAGAAAGGGAGAATGCCATCTGAACATTCAAAAGCTCACACTGTACTTGAAAAACCAATACATTAATATACAAAAAAACCCGAAAAGCAGAAGAGACATCACAACAAAGCTAGATGAAGGCGTGGTGTCCATAGTATGTACTATCTCGGAGGAAAAATAGATCCCCACTCCACAGAACACTCAGAGAGGAGTTGCGGACTAGGAACTTCGAAGAACAGGCAATGGATGATGGAGAAAGAGGGACGGGGCAGTCCAGAGAAATGTGTCTGTCAGCACTGACTGTGGGGGAAGTCACTGTCTTCAGCAGGCTTCCACACATTTTGTATGTAGCTAAATATTTCATTTTGCCGCATGTAAATAAGATTCTGTGGGAGAAAGCTGGATTCACTGTAAGGCAGCCTTACGGGTAGGTACAGGAAGACGATGAGGTGTGGGGACTTGGTTGCCAGATGGCTTGGGTTTGGAATTTCAGCTCTGACCTTCCTGGCTATAAGTTGCTTTCTCTCCCTGGGCCTCAGTGTTCTATCTGAAAAATGGGGGCAGTGCCTGTTTCATTTTCTTGGCTCACACACGTTGCGGGCTTGTTATGTGCTAGCATCATGCAAAACATTTTGCATAAACTATCTTATTTTTTATTTTAAAATTTTTTTAAAGGAGGCTCTCTGCCCAATGTGGGACTCGAACTCAGGACCCAGATCGAGAGTCACATGCTCTACTGATGAGCCAGCCAGACGCCCCTATAAATTATCTTGTTTAATCATGAGAATAACAAACTTAAAAGGTAGCTACTATTGTTGTCCCAATTTTACATATGAGAAAACCGGACTTTAATCCCCCCACGGAGAGGACAGAATTCAAATCCTATTTTGGGGCCAGAGCCTTCACCGTACTGCACACAATATTTAAGAAGGTTGGCCAAGTGCCTGCATATAGAGGTGCTCAACAGGGAGGGATCCTCAGAGCCAGAGGATTTAACACAACCCAGCTTACCTATCACAATGCACCCTCTTCTAATGGGCCCTGTAAGAAAACAGGGCGCCCCATGATTTTTTAAAATGTTTTTTTAAGAGATTTTATTTATTTATTAGACAGAGAGATCACAAGTAGGCAGAGAGGCAGGCGCGGGGAGGGAGGTGGGAAGCAGGTTCCATGCTGAGCAGAGAGCCCAATGGGGGGCTCGATCCCAGGACCCTGGGATCATGACCTGAGCTGAAGGCAGAGGCTTTAACCCACTGAGCCACCCTTTAGCCATGATTTTTAAATGAGAGTTATAAGCAACTGAGGATACAAAGCCATATGGTCCTGGGAAGTCCTCAGTCCTAAACAGTCCCTGCTGTCATGACTATTGCTGTGTCCATGCACCAGGGGACAGAGAAGGTCAAAGTATCCAACAGTGAGAAGGGAGGAATGCAGTCTGCCCGACACCATGGGGAAGGGGACAACAGAGAGTTAGGGCATCACCTTTGTCCTGGGCGTCAGAAAAAAATCCTCTGGATTCCCTCCAGCTCTGGTTACCATGGCAGGGGTCTCACCCCAGGGGGCTGGGACATAATCTGGAATGAGAAATGAGAACCCTGATCAACTCTCCAGCTTGGTGACTTTGCAAATTCAGCCGCCTTGGACGTGTCACTTCTTTCTGAGCCTCAGTTTCTCTGTCTAAAACCGAAGGGAGTGGTGTGCTAAATAGATCTAGTTGCGACGTGGTGGTATTCTAGAATTCCGTGAATATAACATGGACATAAATGATGAGAGACTCAAGTTAACCAGAAATAGCAAGTCTGTATTTCACCAGATTTGCCGCATCTCTGGTAATACACATTTATAGGGACAGGCACAGCCAAGTTTTAAGGAAGAAAACAGATTACTCAAAATTTCAGTTTGTAGTCTGGGGGAAGGCATTTTCTATCAGCAATTACTTCAGATCAATGCAACCTGAATGCAACTTAGTTCTAAGCCTAAATCAGCAAGTACCCGGAGAATCACTTCAGCAGTATTCATAGATTTGTTTTGCTGGCCCCACAAAGCTCCCGGTAAACTGAAAGGGCCAAATCCTTGTTTCCTAGATTGCCCAACTAGATTTCAGAGAAGCTAAGCCCCTTCTACAGATCATGCTCAGTTTCTGAGTGCTTTGGTGGCTCCGACCATGTCTCCATATTTTACGCTCCACAGTTCCTGGCAGTGGACTTAGAAACAGTGTGTAGGAGAAGCACTTTGTTCTGTACACACTGCAGTTCAAGCCATTTATCTAGAAGAAACTCTATTTAACCTTGGAAGAGCCACTCAACGTCCCTGAGTCTCAGTTTCCCCTCTGCTAATCGGGAAGTCCAATGTCTCTCTCCTAGAGTTTATCACAGGGGGTAAGTGAGACTGTGGAAGCTTCCAGCACTGTTCTTGCCTCACTGTTGGGTCTCGGGGCCTGCCACCGATGCAGTCTTGCCGGGCGAGGGCCCCTACATTGGTTTACAGCTCTGCTCTTGCCATCTCTAAATCCTTAATCATTTTTTAACAAGGAACCCCAGATTTTCATTTGCCCTGAGTCCTGCCAATTGCAAAGCCTATGCCACTCACTGTATCGCTTTGAGCAGAGTTGCCACAGCTCAGACAAGGTCAGTATACAGAGTGAGAAACAGGTTGGCCCATCACCAGGTCCTCCGTGAGCGCCTCATCGGCACGCATGAGCCCTGAGCCTTCTGAACTCCCAGAGGACAGCTCTAAGCACACTCTCATGCGCTAACGTTCTCCAGAAGCTTTTCTTTCCCTGTTTGACTCCGCTCAAGTCACTTAACACCTCTGTGCCTCAGTTGCCTTAACTATACAGAGAAGCTATTAATAGCACCAGCATCTTCAAGATTGCTGTGTGGGGGCACCTGGGTGGCGCAGTGGGTTAAGCCTCTGCCTTCAGCTCAGGTCATGATCCCAGGGTCCTGGGATCGAGCCCCCGCATCGGGCTCTCTGCTCAGCAGGGAGCCTGCTTCCCCCCTCTCTCTCTGCCTGCCTCTCTGCCTACTTGTGATCTCTCTGTCAAATAAATAAATAAAATCTTAAAAAAAAAAAGATTGCTGTGTGGACAAAATGAATTAGTCTACGTGAAGCTCTTAGGACGGTGCTGGGCGCAGGAGAAACTACATAAGGGTCACGTATCGTCTTTGCCGTTGTTCCACAACTTTCCTTGTGACGGCGTGCAGTCTCTGACTCCCACTCACAACGTTTTCGGATTGCCACCCCAGCCCCTTCCCTCCACATACGCCAGTCTTTTGCAACTCGGAACAAATCTTAAAGACAATACTCCTGCAGGGAGACATTCTCTGGGATCGAGTTCCCCATGGACTGAACAGAATGATTAATAGCTATTATTGATGGAGTGCTTCACTAGGCACCAACTCTACTACTTGCCTGTTATCCTCAGAGCAACGGTGGAAGGTGGGTGGTTGTACACCCATTTTACAGAGGGAGAAACTGGGGCTTACACAGGTTTAGCAGAGTTCCTTGGATCTAGCTCTGTCTGGATCCAAGGTCTATGCAGCTTCTAGCCGGAGCCCTGATTGCCACGACCGTTACCGCACTCGCACCTTAGGTCTCGGGAACAAGAGACTCATGTCCATCAAGTACATACCGTCCACTCCAAGCCGAATGCAACTGACTTCCACGCTCTGGAATCCCAGCACACAGGCAGAGAACCCCCTCGAAGACCTCTGCACCCTATGTTCACAGACACACACTCCTCCAACTAATTTAAAAATCCACCTCCCCAGAGGATACTTACCACGGGACCGCAAGGAACATCTGACCCCAGCTTGTGTTTCAGCAACGTCCTGATGGAAACAGCGTCCCCACCAACCCCCCCAGCCCCACCCAGAAGTTTCACGGTCATTGGAGGTCAGTCACCAATGTTTCACCATTTCCAGCCGGGCGGGGGCAAGCTGCTCAGAGATTATCATCTAGCTCGGTTGCGGAGAGCAGAGTGAAACAGCAGATAGCACCTTCTATCTTTCTCTGCAGGGCTCTACCCGCTCCTCTCTGCAGACGGTTTACGTAGATGGAGGAGATTAGTAGTTTCTTTATCTCCATGTGAACGCGCATTTAAATACCGCAAATACGCAGGAAGCCTGCTAGCATAGAAAGAGCACTGGTGGGGGAGTCAAGAGGCCTGGGTTCGAGTCCTACCTCTCACATTCACTTGCTGCATGAGTTCTGACAACCCACTTTCCCATCAGGTAACTCCTGCTCTTCCTCTAGAAAATGAAGAAGCAGGTCTCTAGATATTGGCAAAGGTTCCTTCCAGCCTGTCCCATCTTTGAATCTGCATGTGATGTGGCCCTAGATTAAGAGATTGTGGATGGGATGTAGGGCGACAAATGAGGATCATTTTGCAAAGACAATTTCATTGCCGTTAAACCTTAAATGACACCAAACTAAGACGTTTGTTGTAGTTTCTATGATCACACCAGGAATGCAAGGAAGGTCAGTCACAGGCTTTTGATGGGTCACAAGCTAAACCCCCAGGATTGAGATTTGGTAGTGGAGGAGACATGAGGATGAAATGATCTTACTGTCAAACAAAGAAAGCAGAATTTTATAGGTCTCTGGGATGTTACCTCCCTGTTTGCGACAAATTAATCAGTGTAGAATCATGGCTTCAGAATCAGATATATTCAGATTTAAACCCTGCTACACTACTTGGTAGCTGTGTGACTTGAGGGAAGTTGCTTAACCTCTCTGATCCTCAGGTTTTTCATTTGTAATATTGTGTTAATAATACATACCCAATTTTTTGGAAAAAAACTTATAAGTTTGTTTAAAGTTAAAGAATACAAATAAATAGGCAAAACACTTAACAGAGGTTCCTTTCTGGGGTAAACAACAAATGGCAGTGATCTATCTTTATATTCTCTTAAAAAAGTTAGAAAGCCTTCCCTTAGGCTGAGTCCTGCTCAGTGTTTTATGGTCCTTGATGTATCTTTGGGTCACAGTAGAAATACATCTGTGGCTGGAGCTGCCATTTTCTTCCCTTTTGCATGAGTTGTGTTAAGAACATAGAGCCCTGTTATCACTCAAGATTTAAGAACCCACAAGAATGATTTCCTAATGGGGCTCTCCACTCCCTCCCAGTTCACCTGCCAGTGTCAAAAACACTCCTCTCTGCTCCCGTCTCTGCCTCGACCTCTAAGTAATTAACTTGAGCCACAGTTAACTTACGGGGATCAAGGTGAGTCTTGACTCTGTGATTACCCTTGGACATGAACCTGATGTAGCTATGGCGGCAGCCAGAGCTGTGTAAGCTTCACGCAGCTCTGTGCTTCTGTGTGGACCACTTTTGGGCCAGAACCTTCTATATGCCACTCCGAGGCTCAGAGTGCTGTGTCGCTATTAAGGATCTTTGAACGGGACGTATTCGGGGTCCTCTGTGTCTGCATTTTCACTAGACAGTGAAGCAACCGTAGAAAATCCACTTGACTTGGAAGTCGGTGCCCTAGAGATCCAAGGCATTTGACTTCTCTGGACTGTATTTTCCTCATACAGAATTGGAGGGAGTTTTGACTAGATCACCCATGACTCTGCTTAATGGAGCCAAGTACGAATTATTGAGGGTCTCTGTGTCCTGGGCGGCCAGAACTCCTTCTGCCCCTGTGCTTTAGTAGGTTGGTGGCATGGAGAAGAGAGGGACTAAAGCCGAGTGCTCTGTTACACGTGCCCGGGGTACACCAGCAGCTCACGCGCTGCCTAATCTGACGGTAGACACCTGCCGAAGAGAAGCTGAGGATTCACCCACAAGGGCACTTAGCCTACTCCTGCCCCGAGGCCACTGGGAATGGGTTCCTCACACCGTCCTCCGTCCAGGGCACGTCTGCCAAGCCCCACATGATATGACCCCCCTCTTTCTACTTTGAGCTCGACAGACTCTAGCCCCAAAGGCAGCATCTGAGGGGAGATCAGAACAGTGATAAATGAAGTCATAACATCTGCAACAGCAACAGGAAGCTATTTTTGATAGTTTATCACCTGCTGGAGTGGCTGATGGACTTCGATAATACTTTCCCCTACCCTCCCCGGGGTTCATAAGACCGCATCCCTTCCAAAGCCCTTTCCCCGTGCAATGCCTCCAACGGCTGTGGGATACAGGATGCCCCAGAGAACAGAGCTACTCTCTGCAGGAGAAACTGTTTTCTCTCTCCATCTTGAAGGGAGGAAAATGGTGTGCCAACAGGAGTAGGGATGTTCTGGCAAAGGGAAAACACCTTGCTCACTAAGCAATCACCCTAATACATTTTCCCCTACTACTTCCCCTGCATACTTGCTTTTTAAAAATAGTTTTCCAAATTGCTTTCCACATTATAACAAAAGAGCTTTTAAAATCCACAGTTCTGGTTATGTCACCCCCTTCTAAAAACTCTCCCGCGGCTTCCCACCACACTTAGGATGAAATCCAAGACTTTGAACAAGATCTATAAGGCTCCCACTGTCAGGCAGCTGCCTACCCTTTTAAAGTTGTATCTTGGATATTTTGCTTGCTTTTCTTGTTTTACCCTCTTCCAGGCCCCCTCTATCCTCAGGGTGTCTGCTCAAGGGAGTTCCTCCGTGCCTAAATGGTATTCATGCTATTTTTTAAAAGATTTTATTTTAAAGTAATCTCTACACCCAGTGTGGGGCTTGAACTCACAACCCTAAGATCAAGAGTTGCATGCTCACCAACTGAGGCAGCCAGGTGCCCCTTCACCACATTTTTAATGGCTGCCTAATAGCCCATCTTGCTGGTCTAACCCTCGATCTCAAACCATCCCCTGGGTCATTTACTCAGTTGTTTCCAGTGTTTTTACTATTGCAGATAACACTATCACTGTCATGTATAACTTTGTACACACAGACTCCCCCCCCACGCCGCCTTAGTTCAGACTATTTCCTTAGGATTAAGTTCTAGAAGTGAATATCTAAGTTCAAGGAAAGTGCACTTACGGTTCTCGCATCATATTGACCTTCTGTTTTTAAAAGATACGTTCCACTAGCAGTATTTGAGCGTGTCCATTTATCTACAATCTGGAGAGCAATGAATTATCATTTTTCAGTAACGATAGTGTTACTGCGACAAGGTTTTTTTTTTTTCAAATCTGTTCACCATTAGTAATAAAATGTTTTACTATTTACTGAGCGCCAGCAACTGTACCAGTTGCTTCCCATACATGAATTCATTTAATCCTCACAACAAATTTACATGGAGGATCCTGTTTTAAAATAAAGAAACTGAGGGGCGCCTGAGTGGCTCAGTGGTTAAGCCTCTGCCTTCAGCTCAGGTCATGGTCTCAAGGTCCTGGGATCAAGCCCCACATCGGGCTCTCTGCTCAGCGGGGAGCCTGCTTCCTCCTCTCTCTCTGCCTGCCTCTCTGCCTACTTGGGATCTCTGTCTGTCAAGTAAATAAATAAAAAATCTAAAACAAAACAAAACTAAACTAAACTAAAATAAAGAAACTGAAAACTGGGGAGGTTCTCAAATTCAGGATCGTTGTAAAGAGCAGAACCAGGATTCACATACATATCTCTTATTATTTCTTTTTTATTAATTTTTTTTTTCTTTATTTGACAGACAGGGATCACAAGTAGGCAGAGAAGCAGGCAGAGAGAGAGGAGGAAGCAGGCTCCCTGCTGAGCAGAGAGCCCGATGCGGGGCTCGATTCCAGGACTCTGGGATCATGACCAGAGCGAAGGCAGAGGCTTTAACCCACTGAGCCACCCAGGCGCCCCTCTTTTATGATTTCAAAAGCCATTTGCTTTATGCAGTATTTGTGTGCCTTCTGTATGCCCTAATGGATTTTGTGCATCGGTGAGTAGGCTGCGTGCCACGAGCAGGGTGCAGCGCACAGCCCTATGTTCACATGACCGAGCATACGATGCACCCAGCCCCAGGCCTTTCCAGAGTCTGCGGGCCACAGCTAGGAGCTTCCTGCCCCCGGCCACCCCCTACCACTCCTGCCCTCCCTTCCAGCTGAAACTTTTTGCTGACTGGTGGTCTCATTCCAAAACCCGAAGCTTAACCTCAGGGACAGATGCCCTAAAATGCCCACCTTATAGAGTTATCCAAGAATCAACGAGCCCACATGAAGTACTCTAGGAACGACAAAACACTCTGCAAATGGTAGGCTGTATTATCTTTTTTTTTCCCCCTTGCTTTCTAAAAGATTTTAAAATTTATTTTAGAGAGAAAGAGCTCGTGGGGGGAAGGGAGGGGCAGAGGGAGAGGAAGAGAATCTCAGGCAGTCTCCCCGATGGATGTGAAGCCCCGGTCTGGGACTCAATCCCAGGCTGTATCATCTTTCAAAAATAACCTATGGGGAAATGGAGAGTGCCAGCTACCAGGAGCTGGGATGATGCAAGTTGTTCTAAAATTGATTGTGGTACTAGTCGCACATCTCTGTGGATACACTAAAAACCACGTGCGTGTTAACGAGTGAGTTGTATGGTATGTGAATTCTACCTCAATAAAGTGCCATTAAAAAAGAATTCTAGGGGAGGAGTTAAGATGGCGGAGAAGTAGCAGGCTGAGAAGACATCAGGCAGCAGGAGATCAGCTAGATAGCCTATCAAGCCATTCCGAACACCTACAAGTCCAACAGGAGATCGAAGAGAAGAAAAACAACAATTCTAGGAACAGAAAATCGACCACTTTCTGAAAGGTAGGACCAGCGGAGAAGTGAATCCAACACGACGGGAAGATAGACCCCAGGGGGAGGGGCCGGCTCCCGGCAAGCGGCGGAGCACAAAGTCAGGACTTTTAAAAGTCTGCTCCACGGAGGGACATCGCTCCAGAGGCTAAACTGGGGTGAAGACCTCGCGGGGACAGCATGGACTCAGGTCCCACAGGGTCACAGAAGGATCAGGGGTGTCTGAGTGTCGCACAGTTCACAGATATTAGAGCAGGGAAACCAGCTGCGGAGACAGAGCCGAGGTTTCCTAGAGCCATGGTCTGTGACACGGGCCGGTGCTCTGTGACACGGGCCGGTGCTCTGTGCGAGGGTCCCCACAAGATCCGGAGAGACTCCGACCCGGGAGAGCTCAGGGATCGACGGGGTTCGGAGACTCCAGGTGGGACTCTGCCAGAGAAAGAGACGCTTGGTCACAGGCTGGGTGAGCTCGGAGCGCTCCCAGAAGCCAGTGAGACGGGACTGATTGCGCACGATTTTCTCCGGGCGCCAACGGATGCTGGGGAGACGGGAGTGATTAAACGCTTTTCTCTGAAGGCACACTGAAGACTGGGGCCCCTAGCTCTCGGCTCCTCTGAACCGGAGATTGGGAGGCCGCCATTTTCATTCCCGTCCTCCGGAACTCTACGGAAAGCGTTCAGGGAACAAAAGCTCCCGAAAGCGAACCTGAGAGGATTACTTAGCCCAGTGAGGGCGGTGCAACTCTGCCTGGGGCAGAGACACTTGAGAATCACTACAACAGGCCCCTCTCCCAGAAGATCAACAAGAAATCCAGCCAAGACCAAGTTCACTTAACAAGGAGAACAGCGGATTCTTATCTGGACAAAATGACAAGGCAGAAAAACTCACCACAAAAAGAAGAACAGGAGGCAGGACCGAAGGCTAGAGACCTAATCAATACAGACATTGGTAATATGTCAGATCTGGAATTCAGGACGACGATTCTCAAGGTTCTAGCCGGACTAGAGAAATAAAAAGCCGGGCGGGAGAAATAAAAGCCCTTTCTGGAGAAATAAAAGAACTAAAGTCTAATCAAGTTGAAATAAAAAAAGCTATTAATGAGGTGCAATCAAAAATGGAGGCTCTTACTGCTAGGATAAATGAGGCAGAAGAAAGAATTAGTGATATAGAAGACCAAATGGCAGAGAATAAAGAAGCTGAGCAAAAGAGAGACAAACAACTACTGGACCACAAGGGGAGAATTCGAGAGATAAGTGATACCATAAGATGAAACAACATTAGAATAATTGGGATTCCAGAAGAAGAAGAAAGAGAAATAGGAGCAGAAGGTATACTGGAGAGGATTATTGTAGAGAATTTCCCTAATATAGCAAGGGGAACAAGCATCAAAATCCAGGAGG